>CANNZV010007040.1:0-12803 GCA_947561585.1 Caprella mutica | reverse complement strand
CTCAAGACCAAAGCAATAAGAACCTGGCTATCTGGTTAATAGACCACTGAAATGGTAGGTACCTACCTATTTTATTTATTTTACACCAAATACCTAACATCTAGTATTCTAAAATTCTAGGAAGTCATTTCTTTCTCATAGATAGGCAAAGACAGGATCGAAAGCTCATACATAAACGCATCTACTGGAATAAAAATGGAGCCTGCTTAGTTCTGCAACGTCTCCATAATCTGGTTCCTCTTGCTTATATACTTCTTTCCGTAGCTACCTAAATAGACATTCTCTCTCCCACAACACACCTCTTCCTTGTTCTGAGCAGGAAGAGGTTGTGGAAGAGACCCCCTCCCCCTTTGTGTTAATGTTTGTCTCTCACCATCCCAGTACACACCTTTTCCTTGTTCTGGCAGGAAGATGTTGTGGAAATTGTAAGAAAAACTTCGAGATTGTGTTACTTTTCCGCATGGAATTAGTTGTGGGTGGAAGGCGAGTAATGATTTCTTAACATCGTATCACTCAAGAGAGCTTCCTTGGCATACAATATTACAGGAACACGTTAACCGCAATGTGTACATATATGGTAAACGCATCAAAAATATATTGAGCTTAAGGGGACCGCCCCCGAAGAAATCTCAAAATTTTATCTTTTTTTTATTGTGTAAACAGTTGCTTCATAACCTTTTAGTGTGTGCAAAATACCAGACGTATCGTATAACTCTAACCCCCCTGGGGAGAGGGAGAAAGGGAAAAGTGGGCCGGGGAGTAGGGAGTCAATGGGGTACGGTCAAGAGACCCCCCGGTCACGAGCCCCCCCTAGGTCATAAGCCCCCCAGGTCACGAGCCCCCCCTCCATGTTTTTATAAACCTTATTTACCTAGTTAAACAAATGAAGAACTACTTAGATAGAAATAATTGAGAGTTGCTAATGTAGTTTGTTGTATCCGCTAGATTATTGTACTGCACGCTTCATGATTGTTGAATGACCTGGCAGGGGGGTTCGGGGGGCGGCACGCCCCCCGATATACATATATTTTATGTCTAATCAGTAATGAACTACAAGAGTGTCAATAAGGATTAAATAATATAGGTAAATAAGGATTTAAAAACAGGGGGGATCGTGACCGGGGGGGCTCTTGACCGGGGGGGCTTATGACCTACACCCGGAGTCAATATGTACTCTAAAAACCATCTCTCAGCCAATTATAATTCGTAATAATTAATTATCTCGCTATATCTGGTATCTAACCTACAACTATAGCACGCCCACACCAATGAATGCAAAGAGAGATTGTTCAGTTATCCCTAAACCTTCGAAGGGGATGGATGCTGCGTGTCAGATCATCAAACTTTTAAAGGAAATTCCTACTAATTCTGAGTTCTACAAATCTTGTAATTCAAACCTCATTTTCTGGTTTTTGGTTGAAGCTAGAGCATTGCGGTTTTTTGCATTCGATACTCCATAATGATATCTACAATATGATGATCTTCGATTTTCGAATTTGTTGTAGCGAATGTTTTCCCTACAAATTTTTTTCTTCTAAATTTTGGTTTACTTTTTTTGAAAAAGTCTAAATTTAGAAAACCCATTCGAAAATCAAAAATCGAAGATCATAATGTAGATATCAGTATGGAGAATCGAATGCAAAAAAACGCAATGCTCTAGCTTCAACCAAAAAAAGACTAGGTTTTTGAAAATGGTTCGAAATTCGAATAACTCTTTTTCTATGGGTCTAATCGAAAAATGTCATGAACAAAAACTATAGATAATTCAATTTTATATATACATACAAAGTTTCAGAACCATAACTTCAATAATAAATTTTTTTCAAAATTTTTGGGGCGGTCCCCTTAAATGATATGTATATCGGTTTATATTAGGAATTTTAAGGAATGGTGCACTGTGACATGAAGGTTAATAACTAAAATGATTTTATAAATAGGGATGAATATAGAATGTAATACATGTTTAAATCTATCGCCAGTAAAGCAAACATTCTGGATCAGCAATCGCGGTCACGTGTTAAATACTTTAGAGGAGTATTAATTTCATCAAGTTTATTTAACTCTTTACATATAAATTATTTATTCAAGGATACAAAGTAAAAATAATATTTATCTATTAAATAATTTTACGAGTTTCTATTTTTTTGAAAACTGAGGCTTCTAGTAGTAAACAGCTTAACACATTGCTTAATGTTTTATTTTGTTTTTTAATTGATGAATAAATAATGGCTTATGTCCAAGAGGGGGGCTCATGCCCGTACCACATATTACATACCACAGATCATTGAATATAGGAAGATGTTTCACTGCTACGTGGACACTAGTGGCCAAATAATAATTTAACTGCGAGCGTATCAGCTAATCAGAGAGAGGGGTACCGTGACGTCACATATGTACTACAAACGTAATAACAAACGAGTATATGTACATATATATAACGGTCAGAGCTACACTTTCTTTTACTACCAATAATGGGAAACCAAAGTAGTAATGTAAATTTAAATTTTCAGGAATAAAGGTTAATTTAAGTTTAATATTTTAACGTATATTTATTATAAATAGAAAACAAGAATCGAAGTCGCAACTAAAATATTTCGAGCAAACTGATTAGTGATTTATTAACTGTTCAGTCTCAACGCCATTGTGCAAGTTTTTAACCACAGATTGTAATCATGTTTTCTGGACAAAAACAACCGATCTCTAAATGTATTGATACAATTATTCATAAATGAACATTTTCGTACATTGCCCATTTCTCACTATACCTTTTCCAATTGAAGTTCCTCCAAATGAAAAACATTTCATCAAAGTGAAATATAATTTCATCAAAGTGAAATATAACTTCATCAAAGTGAAATATAACTTCATCAAAGTGAAAAAACATTTCATCAAAGTGAAATATAACTTCATCAAAGTGAAAAAACATTTCATCAAAGTGAAATAACAATTCCTCCAAGTGAACTATCAATTCCTCCAAATGAAATAGCGTTTCCTCCAAATGAAATATCATTTCAGCAGAATAAAAATCGAATCAATACGCAGTCAAATAAATTTATTACGTGAAATATTACATGAAATTTATTAACATGATATTTATTTACATGAAATTTATTAACATGATATTTATTTACATGAAATTTATTCACATATAAATTTATTTACATGAAATTTATTTACATATAAATTTAGGTTCTAGGTATATTCCACCCCGCTATATTCAACCCCTGTAAATTCCAACCCAGGTATATTCCACTTCCTCTGACAATGCTCATTTGGGTGACAATAAAAATCTAAAGATTTTACTTTTTGATGGCCATTTGTTAAATAATTCGTACCAATGAAAAAATAACTCAGACGATATCCTGAGACATTTAGACAATATTTAATAATGAAATTACAAATATTCTAAATATGGTAGTTTTTTTCAAAGTATACGTGTTGAAAAAGTTAATATTAATACCTTTTTACCATGAAACTGCACATGTGCTCCCACAACAATGGTTGGATGAGGTGTGGAAAGGGTCGACTGGCAGAGACAACACACTCAGTGTTTTCGCTCTTTGCTTATAAGTTGCTGTTTTGGATTCTAAGACCAAATTCCCCGTGATCAAAATCTCTCATTGTGAAAAAAGACAATTACCTCTCAGTCTTGAAACCCTGTGCAATACCCCCCCCCCCCCCTCCCCATCAAAAAAATCCTGGTTAAAAAAACATGTAAAAAAGCCTTCGGTCAAAAACCACAACTTTTACAAGAAGTTAAAATTCCAAATGAAATAAATAAACAATAAATACTATATGACACCATCTTACAATTAATATCGCTGTTGTGTTGGCGATAGTGTAAAAAATCTGCTTGAGATTGAAAATCTAAATACCTCAACTGATAAATGCGTTCAAACAACTTTTCTTTCTGCTGTTCTGTCACATGTGTAGTGAAAAATTTAATTTTTGTGATTAGCCAGCAAAATGTATAATTTGATACAGTGAAAATGCAAGTTACCTAGCATTACATATAATATTAATGAATGA
The DNA here is from genome assembly GCA_947561585.1 of Caprella mutica. Taxonomy (NCBI): domain Eukaryota; kingdom Metazoa; phylum Arthropoda; class Malacostraca; order Amphipoda; family Caprellidae; genus Caprella; species Caprella mutica. The sequence goes on along the minus strand of CANNZV010007040.1, from coordinate 8,774 downwards.
CTAATATTAATAAGTTAATAACTAAAGAAACCTAACCCGTGAAGTGAGGTGGAATATACCTAGGGTGGAATATACTGGGGTGGAATATACCGGGGTGGAATATACCTCTGATGCAATATACCGGGGTGGAAAATACCAGTCACCATAAATCTATTTACATGAAATTTATTTGCATGAAATTTATTTACATGAAATTTATTTGCATGAAATTTATTAACATGAATTTATTTACATGAATTTAATTTCATTTAGTCTTCTTTGCATCAATTAACTACATAATATTTTTTTATATATATTTAATTTTACATATTTTTCAAGTTTACTTATATACTACCGCATTAATTTTAGCGGCGTATTAATAGTAAAAGAAAAAATATGCAAATAATAATAAATAAAACATATGAAAAATGTATCAAAAATAATTAATTACTAAAAAAATTAATGAAAAATTATGTAACAATTATATGTGAATTTTTTTCATGTAAACAAATTTTATATATATTTTTTTATGTAAATAAATTTCATGTAAATAAATTTCATGTGAATAAATTTCATGTGAATAAATTTCATGTAAATAAATTTCGTGTGAATAAATTTCATGTGAATAAATTTCGTGTGAATAAATTTCATGTGAATAAATTTCATGTAAATAAATTTCATGTAAATAAATTTCATGTAAATAAATTTCATGTAAATAAATTTCATGTAAATAAATTTCATGTAAATAAATATCATGTAATATTTCACGTAATAAATTTAATTGACTGCGTATTGATTCGATTTTTATTCTGCTGAAATGATATTTCATTTGGAAGAAACGCTATTTCATTTGGAGGAATTGATAGTTCACTTGGAGGAATTGTTATTTCACTTTGATGAAATGTTTTTTCACTTTGATGATGTTATATTTCACTTTGATGAAATGTTTTTTCACTTTGATGAAGTTATATTTCACTTTGATGAAATTATATTTCACTTTGATGAAATGTTATTTCATTTGGAGGAACTTCAATTGGAAAAGGTATAGTTTAATATTTATGAAAGATACTATAATTATAAAATTTAGTCTCAGACTACAGAGCACGTCCGCAAGCTAACGATATTGCATCAGAAATAAACCGACGCTCCGCGGCTCCAAATTCATACTGAACACACGTACAAAATATGTACAGAACAGAAATAATTATATTACTTATTACTTAAAAATATATAATTTTATTATCAGTTTAATATCATAAATGAATATTTTGATTTTAAATAGCATATTAAGTTAAATACCGTTCTCTTTATGTCGTTTTTGAATAATTAAAAATAAGTAATGTATCAATCGTAGGCAACTCCAAGTATACGTCACGGTACGGACGATCCCGGTGCCAAGTGTCGCTAGAAACTTGAAAATACTGTAGTGCGACATCTTCCTATATTCAATGATCTGTGTTACATACCACAATATAAAGATTAGGGGAGTAGCCCAGTGGTGTGCTATTTTTTCAAGTGGATGGTGCGTGACGTTAGCAATCATGAACCAATCAGCGACTCCCAGAGTCGCATGATCGTGAGAAGTGTAGACAAACCCAAGTGGTGATCCAGTCACAGATCATTGAATATAGGAAGATGTTTCACTGCAACGTGGACGCTATAGGCCTAATAATTATTTAACTTAGATCGTATCAGCCAATCAGAGAGAGGGGTACTGTGACGTCACATACGTACTACAAACAAACGAGTATGTACATATATATAACGGTCAGAGCTACATTTTCTTTTACTACCAGTAACTTATAGGGAAACCAAAGTACAGTAGTTATGTAAATTTTGATTTGCAGGAAAAAAGATTAATTTTAGTTTAATATTTTAACATATATTTATTATTAATAGAAAAAAAGAATCTAAGTCAGTACTAAAATATTTCGAGCAAACTGAATAGTGACTTATTAAGTGTCCTGTCTCAACGCCATTCTGCAAGTCTTCAACCACACTTGTAATCATGTTTTCTGGACAAAAACAATTTGTACCGATCTTTAAATGTATTGGTTTCTCTAGTTTAATATTTATGAAAGATAAAATAATTAGTAAATTTAGTCACAGAATACAGCGCACGTGCGCATGTTAACTATATTGCATCAGAAATAAACCGACGCTAGAAATTCATACTGAACACCACAGGTACAAAACATTCACTAAACAGAAATAATTATATAAATATATAATTTTATTATCAGTTTAATATCATAAATGAATATTTTGATTTTGAAAAGCATATTAAGTTCAATATCATTCTCTTTATGTCGTTTTTGAATAATTAAAAGTAATGTATCAATCGTAGGCAACTCCAAGGATACGTCACGGTACGGACGAGCCCTGTGCCAAGTGTCGCTAGAAAATTGAAAATACTGTAGTGCGACATCTTCCTATATTCAATGATCTGTGATCCAGTGGCCAAAATAATATAACGTCTCGCGTGACGCTTCCAATCCTTATTTTGTCAGCCGCAAATTGCAAACTGGCGGCAGTTCTTATCAAGGAAGTTATAGTAATGGAACATGGAAGTACTATTAGAAGGAAGCGGTGTAACGACTGGCCAACGTATAAGCGGGACCACGATCGTGTTAGCAACTTGTTGTTCCGCTGTGTCGTGTGGTGACGTCACAGCACACATCTAGTACGCGCTCGACCAAACGCTTATTTAAGTCATTAAGATTGCAACTGTTACCTAAATATTCATCAATTAATCTTCTTACATCAGTTAAATGTCCAAAGATGAGAAATTTTTTGAGCTTAATGATCAGATACCTAAAGTATTTTTATGAATAATGTGTAAGTTAACATCAGCTGTTGTGCTAACGAGAACAGTCACTCAACTTTCTCAGTCAGGTCTGAGATCAACACATACGCGTGCACTCACACTCGTGTCTAAAGACCCGTTTACATTGACACTCACTTTGGAAGCTCACATCCACGGGCAACGGGCAAGTGCACACTCAAAAAGATTCTTGACTGTTCACATTTGAAAAGCGTTTGGCGGCCAGATTGAGACGGTGCGAGAGTTCTTAGTTGGTATTCAGATTCGATGGCGAGAAATGTTGTTACACTGGGCAAAGCGGCAGAGCCCCTAGTGTAACGACATGAAATAATTTATAGCACCAAAGCTAATGTATATAAATTTCATCTGTTTCATAAACTTTATCAGATTTTTTCGATTCGTTGACTTTATCACGGTGTTAGTTCCGTATAGTTTGAATTTCAGTTTTTATTTCTTCTCCATATCTACCTAATATTAATAACTAGTGTACTATCCCGTTAAAAATAACTGTTTTTATATGGAAATTGAATTTTAATTCAATGAATTTTCTGAAAATTTTGAGTTTTCGTAAAATATTGAGTTTTCGGAAAATCTTCAGTACCTACATATTCGGAAAATTTTAAGTTTTTGAAAATTTTTGAATTTTATAAAATAAAATTCTTGAGTGTAATGGATTTATACTTATATAAAAACACAATGCTCTTTATTATAGGTTGGGATAATAATAAATTTTGTTTAATGTCATTATTGCTCTTTATCTTAAATTTCTATTTTTATATGCTTTACTTTATGATTTCCAAAGGCATTCGTGCGTCCTATATAGATTAATTAGCTGTTCAACAGCAGCTCTACTCGTTGTCAGCCATTTTGCAGGAGCTTCGATGTTAACAACCTCCCCCTGGTGCATCAATGGACTGACTGAGCCACAGTGAGTGTCACTCAGAGTGTCGAAAAGAATGGCCAAGGTGAATGTTGAAGTGAGCCTCAAGTTGCCCGCTGGTTTGCCCCTCCACTGCGCGTTTGCCCGTTGTTACAACACTCAGTGTGCAAAAGAGCCTCAATGTAAACGGGGCTTAAAGCCCCGTCCAGACGCTCCGACAAATGTCCTGAGTTAGGAAATACTTTTGCTCAGGCGAACACGGGCAATCTCATTTCTGCCTGTGTTCGCGTCCAGACGAGAGCAATATGATCAGGAAACTGAAATGTCCGTGTTCGCGATTCTGCATAATTAATTCATTGCAAAAATATCATATGTTGATGATAGTTAATACCTAGGTACCTATCGGATGTAAAATATAAATTATTACCGAAGTACTAGGTACCTACCTAGCTGATTATATAATATAAATGCATAATTAGATAACTAGACGATATGTAATATAAATATTTACCTAGATATCTAACCTGAGTTACTTATAGTATAATACCTAGTACCTATCTAGAAAAACGTCTCGGTAATCAGACACTCCTAGTACTCGCAAAGTGGGAGTTATCGTAGGTCTATCAAAATTTAAATTTCCATTATCTACGTACGTATACCTATACGTTTTACGCTCACTTCTAAATACTGTTTCCTATAAGCCTTAAATAGAATACTGTATGCTTGCTAGTTAGGTAGGTACCTACTAACCTAGTAAAATTAGGAAAAACAACCAAATAATTCATACCTATTTATAGAGGTAAGTACCAAGTTATGGGACGGTTCCACATTTACAGAAAAGTAAAAAAGAAAAACTAAAGATTACAATGAGAGTTAAATGATAATCAAAATAGCTACCTATAACATTTATAACACGTGTCCGAAAACGTGGAACTGTTCGATAACTCGGAACTTACCCTAGTCAGTAACTAATATGTAGAATTGTAAATAACTAATCACATTTATTCTAAAAAATACAAAAATTATTTAAATTTGTTTACAAAAATCTCAATAAAATAAATAGACTACTAATTAATGAATTCAATCTTTCATATCTAAATTGAGAGTAATTATCAAATTTACTCCATATATCACAAATATTCATTCAAATAACAGTCGCGAACACTTGTACGGGGACAAATTTGTCCAACATGTTGAAAGTCACTGACAGTTTCGATTCTTGTGATCGGGGACAAATTTGCCTGCCATATCGCGGACAAATTTGCTCGCGAACACAAGATTTCAGAGAAATCTGGGCATATGTCGGAGCGTCTGGACGGGGCTTAATACAACACTGAGAACAGGCGGCTAACCAAAGACAATATAAGATAGACGCTCAACTTCATGTTATAAAATACAGAGCATGTTTGCACTGACGTCACAACTCTCACGCAACTTCTGGCCGATCAGCGTTATTGTATACCTCAACTTAGCTTCGGCAAAGACAATATCGTACCTAGATAGGTTAATACTTGCTTGTAATACCCAGTAATGACTATTCTTCGTTAAAAGAGGGGGGGGGGTAGATTTTATTTAGAATACTAAATTGAACTTTATATGTGATCTTATAGACTTAATTAATCATAAACAGAGGTGGGCGTTCCGCACGAATGTTCGCGAACCTTTATTCGCGAACCGGTTCGGACTGGAAAATAGGTTCGGACATTCGGAACCTCTTCAAAAACGGTTCGGACTTCAGTGTTCGGAATGTCTTTTTCGCAAGTCCGAACTCCGTACCTGGGGAAAACTGACTTGTTCATTTAATTATTTTACGTTCTGAACATATACCGTACACGTACGGACATGTACGTGAAACAGCAGTTCTACCAGTGCAACTCCTCTATAATGTAGTCATGTGAAGTCACAGTATAATTATTATTATAAATTTATTATATTAACCCAAATGAATTTGACGTATGATTTCTAGGGGGTACGGTCAAGAGCCCCCCCGGTCACGAGCCCCCCCTCCATGTTTTTTTAATCCTTATTTATCTAGTGAAACAAATGAAGAACTACTTAGATAGAAATAACTGAGAGTTGCTAATGTAGTTTGTTGTATCCGCTAGATTGTTGTACTGCACACTTCATGATTGTTTAATGACCTGGCAGGGGGGTTCGGGGGGCGGCACGCCCCCCTATATACATATATTTTATGTCTAATCAGTAATGAACTACAAAAGTGTCAATAAGGATTAAATAATATAGGTAAATAAGGATTTAAAAACAGGGGGGCTCGTGACCGGGGGGGGGGGGGCTTATGACCTAGGGGGGCTCATGACCTAGGGGGGCTCTTGACCGGGGGGGCTTATGACCTACACCCGTTTTCTAGGCACATCTTTTTTAAATTACTTTATATATTTCATGTCATTCCTTTAAATTTACTGGCATTTCTTGACTTTGTTCCTACATAAATACCAACTATATTTTTGAATTCAAAAGTTAAATATTTACGTATCGGCGTAAATCAGCATAAATCACATAAATTATGGAATTAAATGTACCTTAGTGACGTGTGGCAACGTAGAAATACAGATCGGTTACCCAATACGCAAGAATGTGTCCACGTTTTATGTAGTAGAGACAAATGCGCGAGCTGTGATTGGTTCGGGTGTAGGTCATAAGCCCCCCCGGATGAGCCCCCCTAGGTCATAAGCCCCCCCCCGGTCTCGAGCCACCCTGTTTTTAAATCCTTATTTACCTATATTATTTAATCCTTATTGACACTTTTGTAGTTCATTACTGATTAGACATAAAATATATGTATAAAGGGGGGCGTGCCGCCCCCCGAACCCCCCTGCCAGGTCATTAAACAATCATGAAGTGTGCAGTACAACAATCTAGCGGATACAACAAACTACATTAGCAACTCTCAGTTGTTTCTATCTTAGTAGTTCTTCATTTGTTTAACTAGGTAAATAAGATTTAAAAAACATGGAGGGGGGCTCGTGACCTAGGGGGGCTCATGACCGGGGGGGCTCTTGACCGTACCCCGATTGGTTCACACTCCATCCAATCACAGTTCAGCTCACTCAGTTGCCAATCTCTTAAATACCTATACCAATGTATTTACTTCTCCTTATATATTCAATAATTTTACTTGAAATTTGGTACACATTAGTTTAGTACATATACTAACAACTTATAAAAATACAGTGACGTAGTTTTGTAAAAAAGACATGTGTTTTTTTCTAACATAGGGTCAAACCTTCTCGTTGTTTCTGACAGTCAAACTCTTTACGGTTAATAATAATATTTAATAGTAAATAATCAGTATCTTGTTGAAAAAACTTTTTTTTATATATGTTGCCCAAATAGCCTTGGAAGTAATATAAGGCCGAATATAAAAGTGTAGACTGCAGTTCACTTTCATTTTTTTAGATATAAAATATATACCTAAAAAATCCGAGGTTAGCATACAAATGTTCGGAATAAATGTTTGGTTCGGAACAAATGTTCGGACCAAACTTTTCAAATTGGGTTCGCTATACGGAGGTTCGGAACCCAAAATCGACGAAGATTCGGGTTCGGAACCTAAAAAAAGTTCGCGCGCCCAGCTCTGATCATAAAGTAATTAGTTATCTAATCCCTAATCAGTATAGAATAGTTATATTTCTAACATCTCTACACGTTAAGACTGGATACTGTCAGTCCCTCTGTTAATATGGTTTGTACGGTTCGTCAGTGTTTGCTGTGACGTATGCTACTGAACGCATAGATCGTTTCTTATTATTCTTGCATGTGCCATATCAAGTTGAGCGTCTATCTTATATTGTCTTTGGGCTAACCTAGCCGTTACAATCGTGTTAACTTCTCAGTGTTGTTTTAGACACGAGGGTGCGTGCACGCGTATGTGTCTATCTCAGACCTGACTGAGTAAATTGAGTAACAGTTCTCGTTAGCACAACAGCTGATGTTAACTTACACATTATTCTTCTAGATACTTTAGGTATCTGATCATTTTGCTCAATAATTTTCTCATTTTTGGACATTTAACTGATGTAAGAAGATTAATTGATGAATATTTAGGCAACAGATGCAATGTTAATGACTTGAATAAGCGTTTAGTGGAGCGCGTACTAGATGCGTGCACTCGTCCTCGCTTCTCAAACGTTACTGCGACGTGTGCGAATGCTCCCTGAACTGTCAGTCTGTCGCTCGGGTGACGTCATATGTGTGCTGTGAAGTCACCATACGACACAGCGGAACAACAACAAGACGCCAAGGAAGCTGTTTTGACTGAAGCGAAGAGAGACAAGGAAGCTCACTTGGACTAATTGCTAACAACAAGGTGTTAACACGATGGTCCCGCTTACACGTTGTTGGTTAGCTGTTACACCGCTTCCTTCTACTAGTACTTCCATGACTGAGAAGATAACAGGATTGTAACGGCTCGGAACGGCTATGTTAACCGCCTGTACTGGAACTATAACAACGTCTCTCAGCTAAATTATTATTTACTAGGTCTTTTATTTCTGTCCACTGCTATATGGGGTGGGGTACGGTCAAGAGCCCCCTAGGTCATAAGCCCCCCGGTCACGAGCCCCCCCCTCCATGTTTTTTAATCCTTATTTACCTAGTTAAACAAATGAAGAACTACTTAGATAGAAATAACTGAGAGTTGCTAATGTAGTTTGTTGTATCCGCTAGATTGTTGTACTGCACACTTCATGATTGTTTAATGACCTGGCAGGGGGGTACGGGGGGCGACACGCCCCCCGATATACATATATTTTATGTCTAATCAGAAATGAACTACAAAAGTGTCAATAAGGATTAAATAATAAGGTAAATAAGGATTTAAAAACAGGGGAGCTCGTGCCCTAGGGGGGCTTATGACCTACGGGGTACGGTCAAGAGCCCCCCTAGGTCATAAGCCCCCCCGGTCACGAGCCCCCCCTCCATGTTTTTTTAATCCTTATTTACCTAGTTAAACAAATGAAGAACTACTTAGATAGAAATAACTGAGAGTTGCTAATGTAGTTTGTTGTATCCGCTAGATTGTTGTACTGCACACTTCATGATTGTTTAATGACCTGGCATGGGGGTTCTGGG
>CANNZV010007039.1:0-12804 GCA_947561585.1 Caprella mutica | reverse complement strand
AACCCTAATTAATGTTACTTACCTGTCTAATCTCACATTCATTAGTGTTAACCCTAATTAATGTTACTTACCTGTCTAATATCACATTCATTAGGTGTTAACCCTAATTAATGTTACTTACCTGTCTAATATCACATTCATTAGGTGTTAACCCTTATTAATGTTACTTACCTGTCTAATATCACATTCATTAGGTGTTAACCCTAATTAATGTTACTTATCTGTCTAATCTCACATTCATTAGGTGTTAACCCTAATTAATGTTACTTACCTGTCTAATCTCACATTCATTAGGTGTTAACCCTAATTAATGTTACTTACCTGTCTAATCTCACATTTATTTAAGTGATTAGAAACAAAATGATTGATATTTAAAGGACTATTTTATTTGATGATTTCCATTATATTCAATTATAATATCAATAACAATAATATTTCTATTAATCTTTCTAAATAATATTTACTAATTTTTAATATTAATAAAACTGAATGGTTTACTGCAGACACTTCCTAATGAGTAATTTAAATTATTTCTATCTCTGAAAGTATATTGTATATTTTGTTATGGGTAGTGACATCTTGGATTGTGTCTGTGAAGTGTCTGAATAAAATACTTTGGAAGTCTAGTTCGTAAGGCAGAGAAATGACGGCAGAAGTGAGCTGAATTTACCAGAAATTAACGCTAATTAATGTGAAAATTTCCTACCAACAGAAACAAAGTGAAGAGGAAAGGAGAGAAGAGGAAGACAGTAAGGGAAAAGCATCAAAGTCCAAAGGGAAAATATTCACGAAATTCTTCAATAGAATCTTCAAGAATTGAAGAGCTACAAAGTGAAGATCTACAAAATGAAGAGCTGCAAAGTGAAGTGCTGCAAAGTGAAGTGCTACAAAGTGAAGAGCTGCAAAGTGAAGAGCTACAAAGTGAAGAGCTGCAAAGTGAAGAGCTACAAAGTGAAGAGCTGCAAAGTGAAGAGCTACAAAGTGAAGAGCTACAAAGTGAAGGACAAGTTAAAAGCTACTGGAGTAAAATATTTTCCTGAATTTTACAAAATATTCTTCAAATTAGCCCCAGGAATTTTTACTAATAATTTAATGATTTTTGTTTGAAATAATTTGTTTATTGATGTTATACTTAATGCTTATTATTATTTTTTAATTATTCTTAATTCTTTTTGATTATTCTAAATTATAAACTATAATTAACATTGAAAATAATTAACTTTTATATTTTATCTTTATTGTTCACATGTAATTTTTAGATGTGAAGAATAGCTCTTAAAAACATCCCTGATTGTTGTTGTTACTTTTAATTAAAGACTCGATAATTTTAGGTTGCATATCTTATGGCATCGAAATGTTCAGAGTAATGTGTATGTAAAAGAATAAGTCTATTTACATTTTATAAGTTATTTGCTTTCTCTGTTTTACCAAGTCACTGTTTTGGTAATGACTCGTGTGAATGACTTTACTGTTAACACTAAGCACGGGAGGTGGTGCTTATGGAGACTAGAATTGGAGTCACCGGTGTACTAACCATGGAATGACTTTACTGTTAACACTAATCACAGAAGGTGGCGCTTGTGGAGACTAAATTCTAGGGAGCTTTTTCTTTTAACTTTAAGGGCATTAAATATAATCATTTTCTTCATACATTTCATTTAACAAGAAATGTTCCAAATGATTCTTTGTATAACTTTGTATGTTTTAGATGTTTGATTAAAGTTTAAAATGAATACATTTGTTTCCTACCAACCTTCTCCATTATCTGAATATACTCAATAACTCTAAATATATTAACAAAATATCTACTATACGTTTTTCTTGCAATTTTTTATTTCATTCGCAAATTTTGCATTAAATTATAACCTACAACAGAAGCTTAGAAAATCTCTAAATTTTCTATTATAGCTTAAAACTCCCGGTAAATAACATGTCCCTCATGACGTCACAGGAAGTGAACATATCAGTTGCTGCTACTTAATCAACACAAAAATTAGACACTATATCATCAATTAGGTAACCTATCGCTATGTATTTAATTCCTATAGATTCTGCAAAGTGAAGAGCTACAAATTAAATGTTTGTTTCATTTGTTTGTTCATTATTTTGTAGAATGGTGGTGCATAGAAGGTAATTTTCTGTGACCGAATTTTCCGAGACCAAATTTTCCTAGAATCGAAGCTATTACACAGTGATGAGAGGTACTATCAGACACAAAATAATAGGCCAAGGTACTATCAGTTTATTTTGTATAGTTATACAAGTAACTGATATAAATTTTATACGACTTTCACTTAAAATTTGATTCAATACTAATGATATGGGATTGTTTACCTTCATTAACGTTTCTTTGAAATGCTGGTAAGAAAACTAGCAAAATTTAAATTACCAACTGACTTAAATTCTCATTTCGTATAGTGAACTAAAATTGGTATAGCGACCTCTTTTCCGGCGCATGTACTATTCGTTGTGCGATCTGTACCGTATATTGTTTCTAAAGAATTCTTTCCCCTAAAAATTATAATTTTAGTCAATGTAATTTCTTGATAAACAAAAAGAGTTTGAATCACTATTTTTAGTGATTCAAATTTATCAAACTTTTCAAAATTATACTATATACTATATATGCTATGTCCAACTAGAAAATTCTAGAAACTCTTTATTGCATTCCCAATTTATTTAATACCTTAGAAATTTCCATTAAATGTCATTCTATAGTCATGAAATATTTTTTCTCCGGTAACCCATGTAAAATATTTTATTGGGTAACTCATGTATTTTTAATCAGTTAATTAGATTAGAAGAAATGAGATTTACTCTAATATCATATGACACTGAAGTCCAGTTAGATATTTGTAGTCATATAAATAATACTGAATACATAATAGAAATCAATTGCATATACAAATTATTTATATTTATTTCAATTTCAAAACATGTTAGGTATTTCAATATTTTTTTACATGTAAACCTATGATTAATTTCAATTACTTAAAAAATTAATTTGCTATTTGTTGCCAGTGATTTATGTAATATTACTATATTTATTTCATAGAAACTAGAAAAAAAAGTTATAAATTTCAATTTTCATTTTATACCTACATATCCTGTTATCCATTACCGTTATTTTATTTCAAACTACTGCAAAACATTTTTTCAAAGTTCAGACGTTCGAATGACTAGTAAAATTCACTTAGATTATTCTACAGACTATGAAATGATAAAATTCTAGGAAGACAGAAACTAAAAAAATACAGAAGTTACCCATCAAAAATGTCACTCGATGATTACATTTAAAATAATTTATATTTTATGAAATTGAATAAACATTCAAAAAAATTAATGTTAAAATAAATAATAAATATGAAATAATTAATTCATTCTTTCATATAACATTTTTATTACTTTAAATTCTTAATATCAACAATTTACAAAATATGAGCCAATGCGTGACCGGAAATTTCGTCCACGAAATCAGGAAGCAACCTGGAGATGTTCCTGGCGTTGATGAAAATTTAAACGAAATTGAATTTAACTGCTTAGAAGCTACGTACATTGGAACAAAACTGAGAAGACGAATCAAAAGTGAAAACTAGTTATATTCAGTTTAATTTTGGAATGTTTAAAAAAGAGCATTCTAATATTTGGAAATTAATCATACAAAAATGAAGGAAGAAGATATAACCCAATCTAAAAGAATTCAAACAAAGATAGGTGATACCTACACAGCGTGAAAGGCAATAGAGATATTGACGAACAAATACCAAGCTAGCTAGTATTGCAATACACTCTGAATGAAACATAATTTTTTTGATAATTATTGCAATATTTTGCATTGATGAAAAAGTCCGGTTTTTTCAAATTAAATATTTGATTAAGCTACTTCATTTTTGTTATATAATTTGATAGCAGAAACAGACGTTAAACCTCTACTAAACGTAAATAATTAGAAGTTGATGGACTGACTATTCAACATGTTCCATTTTAGAGTAAATTCTGTGTTATCGGACGTTTTCACATTTTCGAATATGTAAGAAATAAATATACCTAATATTTATCATTATTCAATTCTTACTTAGATTGGTATCCATAATATCAGTACGTAAAATACAAGTTTAGAAATAAAATCAATACCTAAATAGTTTTTCTACGTAACCCAAGTGGTGAGTCAGTGGCTAAAATAATATCGCGTCTAATGGGACGCTAAAATCCATATTTTTGGGGTCACGTGACTGGCAATCTAGCGTCAGTTTAATGGAGAAATGATATAACTGAAACAAAATTTAATGGAGCAATGATATAACTGAAACAAAATAAGGTTTTACACCGTCTTCCTTAACGTCCCTGCAATCGCTGCAACTCTTCCTCTCTCTAGAGATGTTTATCATAACTCTATGACAGAACCCCATATCCGATAACTTGAGCTTTCACCTAGTGCCAAAAAGCTGCAATTGAGACGGTTAAAATTCAGTAATTCACATTATAGATAATTCAACCTAAAGTGATAATTAGACTCAATAAAACTATATAAAATAATCATTATTTAGCTTTTATTTCAATTGGTATCATACCGTCAACTATTAAGTTACTAATTATATAGAAGTTAAATAAATTTATTATATTTTCCTTTATCATAAAATATAGACCCTAAATTTGAAACAGAAATTGCTGAGAGTACTGTTCTTATTGTAGTATATTTTTGTGTATACTATTATAATTATATACTGGTTCATTCTTTAAGAAATTTCTATAAGAGGAAAACCATGAATTAAATAGTTAGAAGGATACTCGCACTTGAAAATGGCGCGAAAGTGTAACCTCAAGCGCGCGACTCATGACGTCACTTGTAATACAGCTAGATACTCGCATCGGAAATATTTGTTTATAGATCTTCATGAAATAACTTTTGATTACTTGGTCAAATATATAATTAAATACATTGTAAATGTTAATATATAATTAAATATTTATATACCTAATACTGAAATCATTTATTGTATAATTAGCTCTGATTATACTCAATAATAATTGGATTTGTGTCGACTGCGATCGATTAAGTGTATTCTCCAACAATAATTAAAATTGAAGAACTATAGAGTAAATTCTAATATAAAAATGTAGGTATATGAACTATTTATCACGATAAAATCGATATGGTGAAATATATAGGTACAATTAATATTTGTAGGCAGATTTTTCCAATTAAGGAATGAATGAAAGTCATAGATCCCAACTTTATATTGTTGTTCATAATATATACAAATTAACAAAATGAATAAAAAAGAAAACTGTATAGAATAAAGTAGCTAATAGCTGTATTCTGTGAAGCTAGTATTAAGCTACAGAATTGGATATACAATTTTCTATATTTATCTTCTCACTGCGTCGACACTTCGCTATCCATTGTCTCTTTAGCTCAATATCTTTAGGATTTATAAAATATCTAACACTAGACTGATTAATTTGCTTTTGAGAACCTGCAAATACACTGCATTGAAATGGCATTGTAGCTGACTAATTAGATATACAGGGTGGCGCCAAAAAAATAAACCCATTTTCAAATTAGTTTATTTTACAAACTATTGAAGTTAGAATATTTCTAGAAAACAGTTATATTCGTATAGTTTTTCTGCATCTTTCATGAAAATCTATTAAACTTACGACTAAAATTAAACATCCTGCAGTGAATTTAAAAAATAGAAATAAAAAGGGTTTCCGCGAGGACGAAAAAACACAAAAAGCCTTCAGAATAGGTATAATTTAATTCCATATGGTAGTAGTAAAGTTTAAAATATGCTATTTTACATTCAAATAACGTTTTGTTTATCGGCTCTCTCATTCATGGAAATACTTCTTCATCACCAATCACGATATCTTTTCCAGAACGGGCATTTCTTTGCAGAAACCATCTTGATAAATTTAGACTGTGTGATAAATCAGTTCTAAGAGTTTGATCATTACATGCATGATGCTTCTTGAAAGGATGATAATGCACATCCTGTTTGACAATTTCATGAAATGTATCTTTAGTGATGTCTAATTCCTTCCTTCTCATGGATATGTTGGGATTCTCAATAAATTGTTCATGCATAAGATTACTGTTTTCTTGTGTTCGTTTTATTCGGCTGCGACCTATAATCACTTTCTGTTCAAAATAAAGTGTTTTCTTCAGTTTTGAACTTATTAATATAAGTCAATTTGGTTTTAAAGTTGGTGAAAAATTTCCTGAAAGTTAAGTTCAAAATGAGGTCGAAACTGTTTGAAGCTTTCACTGTCTAAATAACTCGTCACAACGAAAAATTTGTTCTTTAGAATGCTACATTTTGAGGGTTTCGAATAGGAGATACAAATTAACGACAAACTGTTTTTTATTAAAGGTCCTTTCCAGGCTCCAGAATGAGTTTATTACATAATATTATAGATTAAAGGTCTACGATCATCATTCCGCAAACTGCATCAGTTTGTATTTTATTATTTGCTTCTAAAGTTTTTCAATACTCTGTGAGCAACAAATTGAGCAAATCACTAACCTGATGCTGAGAAAGAAGATGGTACACTCTTTGTTTTGATTTCACATTTAGATTTTTAAAGGTCCCCTCCAAGCAAATTTTTTTATTGCTTAAATCAACGAGGCTAATGTTTCTTAACATTTTACTGCAAACCCCATAAAATTTGATAGCATATTTGCAATTATATATGCTTTGAAAGATTTTTATAATCCAAACTCTAGAAAACCTATTTTACTTCCGACTTTCTAATTTTCAGTCTGAAGAAGAAAAATGTACACCATTTGTTTTGATTGTCAACTAGGTATTTGGATTAAGGTTTAAATTTGGATAAAATCATTATAGAAACGTTTATATACTTTTAGAAACAACTAATTTCTTAAAAGAAGGCCAAAAACGCATTGTTTGTTTAAAAATCTAAATTTGAAATCAAAACAAAGAGTGTACGTACAATCTTCTTCCTCAGCGTCAGGTTGGAGATTCGCTCAACTGTTGCTCACAGAGTGTTAAAAAACTTTAAAAGTAAATAAAAAAATATATACTGAACCGAATTGTATGCGGTTTGTGGAATAATGATCGTAAACCTTAGTTCTATAATATTATGTAATAAACTCATTTTTTCCTCGGAGCCTGGAGAGGACCTTTAAACCAAAAATGCGTTTTGACCTTCTTTAAAGCTTGTCGCCCACCTGATCAGAAACGACGCATCGGAACGGACACGATCGAAGCATCAGACAAAAATCTAACCCATACATTTGAACATGCTAACGCCCACCTGCTCGGATCGGAAACGAAACGATGTGTCGGATCGGAACGGAAACGACTCGGATATCTTTGAAAGAATATTTTTCTGATAGTTCTGATGCGTCCGAGAGATTGCGCATGCGCAGAACGGTGTATGGAGATGGAAGATTGGAATATGTAGTTGTGAACATCCTACTGCGTGATGAATATACGTTGATATTAATTCGTAATCAATTAGTTTCATTCAATTAACTTTAATGATTATAAATCAGATCATTAAAAGTTATTGAAATAAGAAGAATAACACTTTATTTACATAAATTTTATTCACTTAAATTTTATTTACATAAATTTTATTTACATAAATTGTATTTACATAAATTTCATTTACATAAATTTTATTTACATAAATTTTATTTACATAAATTTTATTTACATAAATTTTATTTACATAAATTTTATTTACATAAATTTTATTTACATAAATTTTATTCACATAAATCTTAATTACATGCATTTCTGTTACATGCATTTCATTTACATACATTTCATGTACATACATTTCATTTACATACATTTCATTTACACACATTTCATTTATATGCATTTCATTTACATGCATTTCATTTACATACATTTTATTTGCATACATTTGTTTATACATAATTTTTATATACATTTTATATACGTTTCTTATATAATTTTTCAAATACAAATTTTTTCGCTTATATTTTCTCTGCGTATATTTTTTACGTATGTTGATTTCAACATATATTTTCGAACTGAAAATTAAAAAAACGAAGATGCTACCGAATTTTTTCTATCAAATACGTATCGTATAAAATAGTTGTAATGATCGATAAATTTTAACTTTTAATTGTTATATTCTTATAACTATTGTGATGTCGGCATCGTTTTCCTTCCGAAGACATCTGAACTGGTGTGCGTACGAACGTCGTGTCGTAACCGTTCTGAGACTTCGTAAGCTTCCGCGTCGTTTCCGATCCGATCAGGTGGGCGACAAGCTTTAAAGATATTAATTGTTTTTAAAAGTATATACACATTTCTATAATAAGTTTATCCAAATTTAAACCTTTGAACGAATAATAAATAGATTTATTAAACCAAATATCTAGTTGACAATCAAAACAAATGGTGTACATTCTTCTTCTTCAGACCGAAAATTAGAAAGTCAGAAGTAAAGTAGGTTTTGTGAAGTTTGAATTATAAAAATCTTTAAAAGCATATACAATTAAAAATATGCTATCAAACTTTATGTGGTTTGCAGTAAAATGATAATAAATATTAGCATCGTTGATTTCAGCAATGAAAAAATTTGCTTAAATGGGTATTTCTGTCGAGTGCGAGTATCCTTCTATAACTATTATTCACGACGAAAACTATCGAACATAGAGGGAAATTTAGGCTGTTTTTTGATACATTTTCCCCACGGCAAGACTGCGTGAAATGATTTATATATTTTAAAGTTTAAAATTTAAATGTTTTCTTGTGCCTCGTGTACAAACTTACAAAGTTCTCAACCTTGAGAAGTCGAGCCATTGCCCATTGAATCAACTGTGATTTCAAAAGATTTCAAGCTCAATTAATGGTAACATAGAAATTAATTCAAGATCTCCAATTTCTAAAATTCAATAAAAAAACTCCCGCAGAGAGTCTTTGAAACATGTTCCATATTCAGCAGACTTGAGCTGGATTGGCGAGTAACGAGTATTTTGAAATTTTGTGGAACCATCAACCAGGTCAAATTACCTAGTAACGGTGTAACCTACTAACTAGTTATTATTATTTCATGCCGTGTGCAAAACCCAGTCTGCAATAGAGGCATGGAGTTGTGAAGTTTATCTGGTGACTCCAGACTGAGACTGGGCTGACTGGCACTGCAGGAACTGGTAAACTGTTCTCCAAGAGATCCTCTAGTTTGGCTTCTGTTCTCAGTAAAATACATGTAAATATAGGAGAAGATTAGGGATTATTCGCACATAAAATGTTGAAAATATCCTATGTTCTGCAGTCTGGTCCAGGACTCCACTGGAGTCCAGGTGACTACTGACTATTCAGCCAGTCTGTATTTCGTTGTAAATTCCAGCGACACGTCGGTTGAATTTTTTCCCTTTGAAAATGAAATTTTGACAAAGTCAGTGGATTTTCATTTATTTATTCCTATGTTATCCTTATCATTAATTTTTGGTGGATAGATTGGGAAAATGTTGGTGGATCTGGATCAGCTAAATACCTAACTGCCAGTTTGTATTTGGTGTCACTGTCAGACCGGGTGGCTTTGCGCACTTCAACATTCCGGCCAAGTAATAAAGTATATGGCGAGTTTGTGGCTGTTATTTTGAGCCCTTCAATTGCAAATGCCAAATGGCGAGTTTTATCTATTTTTCTCGGGTTTGACTAAAAGACGCATGACCACGCACGGCACCGCACTGCCACGCACGACCACGCATGGCCAATATTTAAAAGACGCATGACCACGCACAACCACACATGACCAACGCATGACCAATATATATGTGATGGGGGGGAGAAGAGAATGGTGCAGGGGGTCGGGGGGAAGCCTCGAGAATATTGTGACTAAGTTTCAAAACTATATTCAGCATATACCTAAGTGAACTAATTCGATTATTTATCTTTCCTTCAGGTCATGCGATATGCCTGGATGCACGACCGTCATATTTGTTGTTGGTATCGTCAATAGTTCTACCTGGTGATGTATCAGTATAATGATGTATAATTGCAATACACCAACACCGTCCTCGAAATAATCGAGTCCGACATAAATTCAACATTAACATTTATTTTCTTTTCAGAACAGAACAGAAGCCTGCTTCAATCCATTGCCAACAGGAAAACGAAATATCGAATATATAATGGGGAGCCATTGAGCCAACAACCAAGACGATTTAATCTTTAGAGTCTCAGCCAACTAAGACTAATTAGATATAAAATAAAGACCTAACCATTTTAATGATGAACGTTTAGTAATTCCATAGATTGTTAACAGTTGACGAAAGTTCACGCACGATCAAACATGATCAGTAACCAATCCCAGCAAACATGTCCGACTCATTTCGATATCGAATTAATAATTATTAACATATTTATAGAACTTTACTGATTAAGATAATAAAGACTTTTTATCAACAATTGATCAAGAGAATAATGTTGTATTTTGATAACGTTGAATAAACATATTTCTACAGTAAAGTACTAATAACAGGTATCATAGAATATAATTATTATTAACCGGTCACTAGAGCGGAAAGAAAAGTTTGAAAATGCATAATGAAAAATGTAAAAGGAATTTAAAATAGGTATGTACATAATTAGAGCGACTGATTTCATTTACTGTAGCTTGTCATACTGTACATATATACTTTTTGGCTTAAAAATGATAGTGGTGATAAAGGAAGAAATATTTAATTTATAATAGAAATGATTAATTCTATAATAAAAATATAGTGTAGGCCTATGATGTAAATAAATCGTATAAAAACAATATGTAATTTATTATTAGGGTTGTGACATCATGCACTAAAATACATGCCTTAAAAGCAATGTACTTATGCTCTAAAAAGCATGACGTATGCTCTGAAAATCATGCACTTATGCCTTGAAAGCATGCACTTAAGCTCTGAAACATGCTATTAAAGCTTTAGTGCATGCATTTTGTATTTACATTTAGGTTAGTTTGTCTTCTTTTTTCACCATTTTCTTTGCATGTACTTTGAAAAAAGTGTAGATAAATTGTTTGGTAGGACTATATAAAAATATTCAGATATTAAATATCTAAATTGTCTTTTGTTATGAAATATTTATAGGTATAGAAGTTTTGGAGTGGAAAACGTTATATTAAATAAAACAATTATTCAGTTTTTTATTTATTTTTAGAAATTTCTCAGTAACAGAGGGAATCTTTTAATTTATATTATCTTAGTAAAGTATACTAAATAGTGAATATTAAATTAATTGAAATACTACCATAAACATGAAGATGAAATAAATTAAAACTTTTCTAACAATAACATAACAGCAGAAAACAAATAACATATCTCAGATAGCATTGAATTTTATGACTAGACAAACAAGTCTAGAAAAATATGCAGCATGCGATTAAAAAGAAAATGCATGCATATAGCCTGCTTTTAAGAATAAGTGCATGATGCATACATGCACCATGCATTTAAGAATAACTACACCTGGCATGCATGCACCATGCGTTTAATGCCACGTCACAACCATATTTATTATATCACCAATTGGAATAATAGATTATATAAAATAACAGTAAGTGATGAATGAAATAATTTTTATCTTAAAATGTAAATAATTAATCGTATAAAAATACTTTATATTACAAGTTAAAGGTCTGATTATAATTTTTGGGGTGGCAATTGTCCGGTCACGATCAAAACAATACCAGTAATTGGATATCCATTATATTACTGAATACCGTTCAAAATATATTAAAAAAACGAATCGTGTGAGATAAAATACGTAATTTACCGAATTATATCGAAACCGGATTTCATATTCACTTTAAAATATTTCCATTGAATTTGTATATAACATCGTGTAACATTAATCCAATTGATATGCCCCCAATCGTACATTACACTAATACTATATGTAATAAAGTAAAAACTGGTAATCAATATAGTTCAATATTTGAAATTTCTTCTGGAGATTATGTATTAATTAATATTACATAATATATATTATATCGTATTTGCTGTCTATTTCTGTATTTCATTAATAAAACTCTTTCGTTTTGCTAGCTATTATATTCAGGATAGTACTGCATCGTTAATCTAAAATATATCTGAACGATGTAAATGGTACCTATTTTTAAATTAATTAATTATTTTTTCTTAAAATAAAATACGTTCTATCTGTACAAAATGTATTGTGCACTGAAAATATTAATTGACAGAAAATCTAGTATCTTAACTACATATACAAATAATACCAAAAAGAAATATTTGAAATTGAAATTCAGCAAATAAAAGAATTTCGATTTGAAAAACGAATTGACACATATATATAAAATAGGGACATGAACTGAGAATTTACCCAATAATCCATTGAAACAGTTAATAAATATCTTTAATTTAAGTGCTCTTCTCATATGAATCTATTGGCAGAAAGTACATTGATTGGAGAGGATAACACTATAGACTGATCATATTTTAGGGTCTTTTACAGAATAGAAGCGCAAAATATTTATTATTATAATTACTTATAATATTATTATTTATTAATTTATTAGAGGCTTAATATTTATTAGAAATGATCTGTATCTGTAATTCATATTGCTTATCATTATCATATTGGTTATAATGAGGATTGTGACAATATGCGTCACCAGCGGTATATAATATTAAACACAATTTCAGGTCATTTTGTCTATACTATTTTCGGGATCTATGATTTTAAACGCATATTGTCACAACCGTAGATATAATTATCATATTGGGTATCGTTATCATATTGGTTATCATTATTATATTGGTTATCATCATCATATTGG
>CANNZV010007038.1:0-12816 GCA_947561585.1 Caprella mutica | reverse complement strand
GCTATGATCAGGACGAGGCATTATTGCCGACGCCGCAGCAATCGTTTGATGGCTACCGTTTGCTGCAAGAATACTTTGCGATGCCCGAAAGGTATCACTTCGTCGAACTACAAGGCCTGTCGATGGCATTCGGGCGCGCGGAGGCGGCGGACGTTGATATCTATATTCTATTGTCCGAAGGCGACAATGCGATTGCCGCTGGCGTGACGCCAGACGCGTTTACGCTGAACGCGGTTCCGGCGGTCAATTTGTTCCGCAAGCGGTGCGACCGTGTGCAAATAACGGCGCGCGACACCGAACATCATCTTGTTGCTGACCGTACAGCGCCCTTGGATTATGAAATCTGCGCCCTCGAGACGGTCGAGGGGATTAGTAACGAAGGTCAGGACGACACGGACTTTCGTGCGTTCTATTCCGCAACCGATATCACCGCAGCTGGTGACAATCACGCGGCATATTATACCCAGCGTCGCCGTATGCGGACGCGGTCGGAAAAAGAGCGCCTGAAAGGTGTGCGCACGTCTTATCTGGGGTCGGAAATGCATCTGACCTTGGTTGATGCGTCCCAAGCGCCTTATAGCAATCAATTGGCACAGCTGGCTGCGACCGCGATGGTCACAAACCGCGACCTGCCGCTGCTACTACCGACAAGCGGTAAGGACGTGTTTTACCTGCCTGACGGCGGCCCGGTCAAAAGCATCCGCACACCCGTCAGCCCGACGCGGCCGCGCCCGTCATTGGCGCAAGGCGATACCGCGTGGCGCCTGATTAGCCACCTAAGCCTGAATTATCTGTCGATCGCTGGCAACAGTTCTGATGACAGCGCTGCGGCGTTGCGCGAATTGGTCGGAATCTATGCGCCAGCCGGTGACAAAGTGCTTGAAAAGCAGCTGGAAGGCCTGACAGGCGTGACGACACGCCCGATTGTGCGCCGCATGGCAGACGAGGTGTTGTCGACTGCGGTACGCGGCTTGGAAATCACGCTACATTTCGATGAAAGTTTTTTTGAAGGCACCAGTGTTTTCCTTTTGGGGTCAGTGCTTGAACGGTTCTTCCGAAAATACGTAACAATCAACAGCTTTACTGAAACGGTGCTAGTCACCAATCAACGCGGAGAGATTACGCGATGGCGACCCGAAACGGGGCTGGGGCGGATCATCTGACGCATCTTGCGCGATTGGCTGCTACCCCTCAGACACATCACTTTTTCCATGCGCTGCGCGTGTTGGAAGCAGCCAATGCAGACGCGCCGCGTTTGGGTGATGCAAGGCGTCCGCGTGAAGATGCTGTCCGGTTTGGTCAAGAGGCAGAGCTGTCATTCCCGCCCTCGACAGTGGCGGATTACGCGGCGCCCAAGGGCGGGAAACCTGCGCGCCTGACCAACCGGTTTTTTGGATTGTTCGGCCCACAGGGGCCATTGCCGCTGCATCTGACCGAATTCGCGCGCGCGCGCCAGCGCCAGCACCGCGACAACACATTTGTCGCCTTTGCAAATATGGTCACCCATCGCCTGACGACGCTGCTATATCGCGCATGGCGGTCGGGCGAGCCTGCACCAAGTTTCGACCGCGGCACCAACGACGGGTTCGAGCGTAAGATCGCAGCCGTCGGGGGCTATCATGGAACGCATTTGCGTCATACCGATGCGCTGCCTGATTTGGCCAAACGGCATTTCGCAGGGTTGCTTGCGCAAGGTCCCAAGAATGCAGAAGGCCTTGTTGCGATCTTGTCTGCGTTCTTTAGCGCGCCGGTTAAGCTGGAACAATTCGTCGGCTGCTGGCTAGAGCTGGAGCCTGACGACCGTTGGCAACTGGGTAGCGCGGCGTCGCTGGGGCGTACCACATCAATCGGCGAGCGGGTTTGGGCGCGCGGCGCAAAATTTCGGGTCGTAATCGGCCCCTTGTCGCTAGAGGACTACCACAGATTGTTGCCCGGCGGCGGGTCATTGGACCGGCTGCGCGCAATTGTACGCAATTATGCAGGCGACGCGCTTGATTGGGATGTGAACCTGATCTTGCGTCACGCAGACGTGCCCCGCGCGATCTTGGGACAAACAATGCAATTGGGTCAGACCGGCTGGATCGGCACCCGTAAATCAGAACAAGACGCGGCGGACCTGTTTCTAGAGCCGAACGCCGCACACACTATGACAGAGAGGACCACCGGATGACCGAGATTAACCGCGTCGCGCTTTTTGGGAAGCTCAACCCCCTTGGGTATAAGGCCATCGAAGGGGCCACCGTATTTTGCAAAATGCGGGGCAACCCCTATGTCGAGATTGTCCATTGGATGCACCAGATCCTGAATACGCAAGACAGCGATATTCACCGGATTATCCAGCATTTTGACTTGGATGCAGGCAAAGTTGCCAGTCAGATGACCGCCGCCTTGGATGCCTTGCCGCGCGGGGCATCGTCGGTCAGCGATCTGTCCGCCCACCTAGAGGACGCGATGGAGCGCGCTTGGGTCTGGGGCTCTTTGCTATACTCGTCAAATCAGGTGCGCACGGGCCATTTGATCTTGGGGATGCTTGAGACACCGAACCTGAAGAACATCCTGATGACGATCTCGGCAGAGCTTGCATCGATCAAGCCCGATGATCTGGCGGATGAATTTCATCAGATTACCGATGGATCACCAGAAGACGCCATGCGCCCGCAAGACGGATCGCAAACCGGTGGCGGCGCCGAACCCGGTGAAGCGTCTGGTGCGATGGCCCCAAGCCAGATGGGCAAGCAAGAAGCGCTGGACCAGTATTGCACCGACCTGACGCAACAAGCGCGGGACGGCAAAATTGACCCCATCGTGGGACGAGACGAGGAAATTCGCCAAATCGTTGATGTTTTGATGCGCCGCAGGCAGAACAACCCGATCTTGACCGGCGAGGCGGGCGTCGGAAAGACAGCTGTCGTCGAAGGCTTCGCCTTGCGGATTGCGCGCGGAGATGTGCCGCCAGCCTTGCAAGACGTCCGCTTGCTTGTGCTGGACGTGGGCCTGCTGCAGGCCGGTGCCAGCATGAAAGGCGAGTTTGAGAACCGCTTGCGCCAAGTGATTGACGAAGTGCAATCCAGCACCACCCCGATTGTGATGTTTGTGGATGAAACCCACACATTGGTCGGCGCAGGCGGCGCGGCTGGCACGGGTGACGCGGCGAACCTGCTAAAGCCTGCGCTTGCGCGCGGGACACTGCGCACCATTGGTGCGACGACATGGGCCGAATATAAGAAGTATATCGAAAAAGACCCTGCATTGACCCGTCGCTTTCAGGTCGTGCAAGTGGACGAGCCGGGCATTGAAAAGGCCATTTTGATGATGCGTGGCATCGCCTCGATGCTGGAAGGCCATCATAAAGTGCAAGTGCTTGACGAAGGGATCGAGGCGGCGGTCACGCTATCGGCGCGCTATATTCCGGCGCGGCAATTGCCCGACAAATCCGTCAGCCTGCTGGACACCGCCTGCGCCCGCGTGGCCGTCAGCCAACACGCGGTTCCTGCGCAGGTCGACGACAGCCAGCGCCGGATTGAGACGCTGACGACCGAGATGGAAATCATCGGGCGCGATGAAACCGCAGGGTATGATATCGCGGACCGGCGCACCAATGTCGAAACACAAATCGCTGCCGAAAAGGCGCGCCTTGAAGAGCTGACCACCAAATGGAATGCCGAGCAGGCGCTGGTTGGCGATATCCTTGATTTGCGCGCAAAACTGCGTGACGGGGCGCAACCGGTAGAGGGCGATGCAACCGACGCGGACCCGACCGACCCCATGACCGACGAGGCGCGCGCAGATCTGATGGCGCAGCTGAAGGCCAAGAATATCGCGCTAGAGGAAGCCCAAGGCGACACCCCGCTGATCATGCCGATTGTGGATCATCAGGCGATTGCCAGCGTTGTTGGCGATTGGACCGGCATTCCCGTCGGTCGCATGTTGAAAGACGAGATCGACACGATCTTGAACCTTGAAACCCATCTGGCCAAACGTGTGATCGGTCAGGACCACGCGATGAAAATGATCGCCAAGCGCATTCAGACCAGCAGGGCAGGGCTGGATAACCCCTCGAAGCCGATCGGCGTCTTCATGCTGGCCGGTACGTCCGGTGTCGGTAAAACTGAAACCGCGCTTGCGCTGGCAGAGGTGCTATATGGTGGCGAGCAAAACGTGATCACCATCAACATGTCAGAGTATCAAGAGGCGCACACAGTGTCATCGCTGAAGGGCGCGCCTCCGGGATATGTGGGCTACGGTGAGGGTGGCGTTTTGACCGAAGCGGTCCGGCGCAAACCCTATTCGGTTGTGTTGTTGGACGAAGTCGAAAAAGCGCACCCTGACGTCCACGAGATTTTCTTTCAGGTCTTTGACAAGGGCGTCATGGAAGACGGCGAAGGGCGCACAATTGATTTCAAGAACACGTTGATCCTGCTGACGTCGAACGCGGGGACAGACCTGATCATGGACATGTGCAGTGATCCTGAATTGCTGCCCGAACCCGAAGGTCTGAACACCGCCCTGCGCGCGCCGCTGCTAGAGATTTTCCCACCAGCGCTTTTGGGTCGGTTAGTCACAATCCCGTATTACCCGCTAAGCCCTGATATGATCGGCAAGATTACAGTGCTGCAATTGAACCGCATCAAAAAGCGGGTCGAAGCTGCGCATAATGTGCCGTTTGAATACAGCGATGCTGTCGTGGACGAAATCGTCAACCGTTGTCAGGAACTGGAAAGCGGTGGCCGGATGATCGACGCCATTGTCACCAATACGATGCTGCCGGATATCAGTGCCGAATTCCTGAAAAAGATGATGGAGGGCGACAGTATCGCAAAGGTCGCGATTGATGTTGCAGATGGTGAATTCACTTACAGCTTTGACTAAATTTTGATCCGATTGGGGACATGCTATGCAATTTAAAATGACGAATGATGGTGCAATTGTTTCGGGGATGATCCGCTTATCTTCGAAAAAGAAATTGTTGGAGTTTGATGGCGATTATTCGGCTGTGTTCAAGGTTGAGGGCACGTTGAACACCAAACTTCACAAGGATGTATTCAGCCAATATCTTGTCAACGTGGGCAAGGCCATTGCCAGCGGCTGGATGAAATACGAGGCGAAAGCCATCGCAAGTTTCACCGCCAAGATGAATACCGCCGAGAAAAACCTAGAGAAGAAGGCAAAAAAGCTAAGCCAGTCAGAGCTGAAGGCCGAAGTAGAAAAATCCAAGGCGGGCTTTCAACGCGAAGCCGAAGCACAGTTCAAATCACAGATGGACGCATTTGTTGGTGGCGCGCATTCTGCCGCGTTGAAGGCGATGGACAAAATCGCAAAATCCGTGCTGAAGGACAAAAAAGCGCTGATCTTTAAGGCGGTTAAATGCGTCGTTGGATTAGCGGTTGTCATTGGTACGACCATTGTCGCGGCCCCTGTTGGCGCGGTCTTGATCGCGGTTGCTGTGGCAAAATGTCTAAGTGCTGCAGCAGGTGCCGCGCAAGAAGGTATCAAGCTCGCGAATGAATTCATCGGGAATTATAAGAGCTATAACAAAAGCTTGACCGAACTGGACGCCAAGATATCCGAAACGATAAAATTTGCACGCGCCTGCGAGGCCAAACGCGCCGGATTGATGATCAAGAAGGCCGAGGTCGAGATGAAAATGGAGCGGATCAAAGCCGAAGACCCCGGCAGTGTGTTCCGCGGATCGGCAGATGTGACATCCAGCGAGGCAGAGTTGAAGAAACTGACAGCCTCTTTGGATCGTATGTCGGATTACAGCGCAAGTGACGTCGAAAAATCGCTGACAGACGTTCGGACAACGATCAAGAACCTGCTAAAAGAGCCTTACAAAGAGCGTGGCGAAGACGCCGCAGCCAAGTTAGGAAAATTTGGAAAAGTATGTGCCCTTGCGGCAAAGAATATTCCGAAGGCAGCCAAGAAACTTGGCGTGCAGTAACGCCTGCGCCAATTAAAATGAAATGATGATCCTAATATGACACAGACCGCGTCGCACGCTACCACAGACCTACGGACGAAAGTACGAGACTTTGTCGAACTTAGCATCGTGCGCAACTCAATTCTTGGGATCATCATTTTCAATGCCATTACGCTGGGGCTCAGTACGTCTGACGTCATCATGGCAAGGTTCGGGGATCTCATCAGGACGATCGACGTAATTGTCCTCTCTATATTTGTCATTGAATTGTTGCTGAAATTCTTTGCCTACCGGATGAGCTTCTTCCGCAACGCTTGGAATATCTTCGATTTGCTGGTCGTCTCGGTCGGGCTGTTGCCGCAGACCGAAAGCCTGTCGGCATTGCGGGGCTTGCGTGTCATTCGCGCGATGCGGTTGTTGTCGGTCGTGCCGCAAATGCGGGCTGTTGTGCAGGCCTTGCTTGACGCGCTGCCCGGGATGGGCGCGGTCATTATCATGATCTCTATCGTGTTTTATGTCTTCGCGGTGATGGCCACGATCATGTACGGCGATACCTTTGATCTTTGGTTCGGCACATTGGGGCGGTCGCTCTATTCGTTGTTCCAGATCATGACACTGGAAAGTTGGTCGATGGGCATTGTCCGTCCCGTCATGGATGTCCATCCGGGTGCATGGATGTTCTTTGTGCCCTTCATCATCATCACGGCATTCTCGGTGCTCAACCTGTTTATCGGCCTGTTGGTGAACACAATGCAATCCGCCGTTGAGGACGACACCGAAGCAGAGTTTGAAAAGCTGAAAGTCGTTGTGAAAGAAGAAACCGATTTGGTTGGCCAGCAGGTCGAGAATTTGCAAAACGACATAAAGGCACTGCATGCAGAACTGCGCGCGTTACGCGGGGATAAGGCATGACCATGCGCGCAGCCATGAACCAAGATCAACTAAAGATTGCCGTGCTTGGTGATTTCACGGGGCGGGTCGCGCGCGGTGTGCTGGAAACCGGTGCAGCGATGGCCGCGCGGCGCCCGATCGCACTTGACGTGGATACGCTTGATGCCGTCATCGCGGGGTTTGCCACAACCCTAACGTTGCCATTGGGCGATGGCGGGGCAGAGGTCACGTTGAACATCGCCGCATTGGACGATTTGCACCCGGATGCGTTGTTTGAAAGCGTCGATCTGTTCGCGGGGTTGATGGCATTGCGTCGTCAACTGTCGGATGGCTTGGCCGTGGATGATGCACGCGCACAACTCAAGTCATGGTCGCAACGTCATGGCCGCCCGATTGTATTGCCGAAACGTGGCAGCGGCGCATCCGTGCCTGCACACTTGAAACTGTCCGATTTCCAGTCGCTGATCGGTGACACGACGCCTGTCGCGCGCGATGCAGCCCCGATGGATGATCTGATCGCGCGGGTCGTCGGACCGCATATCGTGAAGGCACCCGATGCCGACGCGGCTGGTATGATCGCCGCGATTGATGACGCGCTTAGCGACGCGATGCGTTTGGTCCTTCACCATGAAGATTTCCAAACGCTAGAGGCACAGTGGCGCACGCTTGATTTTCTTGCCCGCCGCATAGAGACCGACAGCACGGTAGAAATTGTGTTGTATGATGTGTCCGCCACGGAGTTGGCGGTCGATCTTATGGCGGGTGACGACAGCGGCTTGGGCCGGATGCTTGGCACCGAGGTGTCCATGATCGTTGGTCTTTATACGTTTGAGGAAACGCCACCGCACGCGGGTGTCTTGGCGCGCGCCGCACAGGTGGCTGCCGGTGTCGGCGCACCGTTTATCGCGGCGATGTCGCCTGAATATCTTGCCACGCCGCAGGCCGAACAACATCCATTGGTAAAGGTCGCATGGGATCAACTTCGCGCAATGCCGCAGGCGGCCTATGTGGGGCTGGCTGCGCCGCGGTTCTTGCTGCGCCATCCCTACGGCCCAAAGTCCGACCCGGTTTCGTGCTTTGCGTTCAACGAATTTACGCCACAAGATGGCTTGGGCGGGATGCTATGGGCGAACCCTGCAGCGCTTGTTGCGGTTCTTTTGGCGCAGACCTTTGTGCAAGATGATGCACCCCTTGGTGCACAGGCAACGGTCGATGATCTACCGTTCTACTACGTTGTGGATCGCCACGGCGATCAGGTGGGTTTGCCCTGCACAGAGCGGAACCTGACCGACATGCCGATGCAAACCACAGTGGATCGCGGCTATATGCCTGTGGTCTGGATCAAGGGCCAAAACGCGGTGCAGCTTGGATCTTTCCAAGCACTGAGCGGAGCCACGATTGCAGGGCCTTGGTCGCATGGTAATGTCACGCAGCGCACCCCCGCGCAGGGCAAGCCGGATATCACAATGGACTTTGTTGTTGGCAACGATGCCGCTTTGGATGACTTTCTGACGACGTTCAACCAAGACAAACCCAGCGACGCACATGACGTTGACCCCAATTTGACAGCATTGATGGAGGGACTTTAAATGAGCAGTTCCGATGTAACGACCAGCTCTGGCGACGATGATGCGCCAGAGATCATGATGTTCAGTTTGGCCAAAAAGACGTTCTACCTTTTGAAAGGTGACGATTATCTGGACCAAATCCTTTTGGCTGACGGCGACTTTCCCAAGCCGATTTTATGTGTGCATTTTAATGACATTTTTGAAGTGACGCAGGTCGTGGGCGAAGGGTTCAGCGTCGCAGATTGTTGGGGCATTCACCCGGAAATTTTTAAGCGACTAAAAGACACAAATTGCCTTGTTGAAACGGACGCATAAAGTCGACGTGTCACAATTGAGGATGATGTAGATGGAAACTGTTTTTGAAAACAGAATAGCCTGGATCGAGGGCCCGCTAAAGCCCGAGCATATGACGTTGAAGAACGCGCGGGTGCGTGAGGGCATCAGCGAATTGACCGAGATCACGGTAGAATTCTTTTCGACTATTCCCAAAATCGACACCGACAAGCTTTTGGGTCAGGTGGTCAAAATCAAAATGGAGACCGCCGACAAACAGACCCCACGACAGTTTTCCGGCTATTGCATTTCGGTTGAATTTATCGGGATGTTCCAAGGCAAGGCGCTCTTCGTGGCCGAACTGCGCGCGCCGCTGTGGTTTTTGACCCGCAGACGCGACAACCGCGTGTTTCAAAACGCAACAGCCGAAAATATCGTTATGGACATCCTTCGCGACTACGGCTTCTCCGGCGATGTATCTTCGTCCACCAAGACAAGTGCTGTAAAGAGAGAGTATTGCGTCCAATACGACGAAACCGACTATGATTTTATCATGCGGTTGTTTGCCGAAGAGGGTATCTATCATTTCCCGTCGAGGGCGGTGTCGCCGGAAAGTTGAAGTTAGGGGACGATATTGCTGCCATGACGAGGTTCCGAACTACAAGACAATCGAGTTTTTGAACAGGGAACCTGATTATCGTCGCGACGATGAACACATTTTCGAATGGAACCAAACGCTTCAGGTCACATCTGGCAAAGTAACGCTGAAAGACTTCGATTTTGGAAACCCGACAGCCGATCAGGTCCGCATCAGCACGATGACCCACGGCAGTCACGCGCATGGTTCCTACGAATTTTATCACTATCCGTCACGGTCGTTAGACCCGAGGCTAGCAAACATTTCGCAAATGTCCGGATGGAAGCAGAGGCCGTGCGCAGCAATACGATGCACGGTATCTCGAACGTGCGCGACATGCGGGTTGGTTGCACGTTCACGATGAAGGAACACCCCCGCAGAGACCTAAACCAGAAGTATCTGGTGACGCGGGCCGAACATTTCATCGAGTCTGACTCAGATTACGAACGCAAAGAAAGTGACGCGCTATCCATCAACGACAGCCAGATCGAAATCGACACGCGGTTTAACGACCAATACCGCTGTGAATTTGAGGTGATCCCCTCCGATACGCGGTTCCGCGCGCCATTCGTCGTGCCGTGGCCCAAGATTAGCGGCATCCAGACTGCGATCGTGACTGGACCGGATGGTGAAGAAATTCATGTCGACAAATTTGGTCGCATTAAAGTGAAATTCCATTGGGATCGTGAAGCCACAAACGATGATACGACATCGTGTTGGGTGCGCAGCGCCGTGCCTTGGTCGGGCAAGGGATGGGGCATGATCGCCTTGCCGCGTATCGGCCAAGAGGTCGTGATCCAATTTGAAGACGGCAACCCTGACCGGCCAATTTGCACAGGCATGCTGTACAACAATGATACCATGCCGCCCTATGTCTTGCCTGCCAACAAAACCCAATCGGGTATCATGACGCGCAGCACCAAAACGGGCACGAAACAAACATACAATGAGCTTGTTTTCGAAGACAAGAAAGACGCAGAGTTTGTGCGGATCCAGTCAGAAAAAGACTATGTCGCGATCATCAAGAACAAGGCCGATATCACAATCGGGGTGGAGAAAGGCGAGAAAGAAGACGGCAGCCTGACCCAGACGATTTACAACAACAAGACCGAAACCCTCTTGGAAGGAAACCACACCTTCACGATTGCAAAGGGCGACGAAACGATCAAGATCGAAGGAAAACAGACCGAAACAGTCAAGGGTGACCTGACCCAGACCGTTACAAATGGATCGGTTGTTCGCGAGGTCAAAGAAGGGGATGAAAAACTGACGCTGGGGGCGGGCGACTTTGCGCTGGCAGTGGATTCCGGCAGTGTCGAAATGACCGCCGCAAAAACGTTCGATGTGGATGCGGATGGTGCGATCACCATAAAATCCGGTGCTTCGATCACTTTGAAGGTGGGTGGCAGTTCAATCAAGATTGACCCATCCGGCGTCACGATCAAAGGCACCATGGTTGCCGTCGAAGGTTCGGCCAAAGTCGATGTAAAGGGCGCGATGGCCACGGTTGAGGGCAGCGGTATGCTGACCCTCAAGGGCGGCGTCATTATGGCTAATTAGGGATAGGGACGATGGTAGAACGCTTTGCAAATCTGAAGAAAATTCCTGATGTGCCCGCCGCGCGGATGTTGGCCGCAGCGTCGGTCAAACTGGGCCACAAAATTGCGGCACCTGCGCGGGCGGACGTGCCCACAGTGTTGGCCGAACTCGCCGAGGCAGAGGCGTGGGTGGATGCAATCAGGTTGATGTCAGTGGCCTTGCCACCGCGCGAATGTGTCTGGTGGGCCTGTGTTGCGGCGCGTGAATGCACAGCCGGAGAAGACACCCCTGTCTGGTGGCCGCCGAGGCGTGGGTCTTTGACCCCAGCGAGGAAAACCGCGCAAAGGTAGAAGTTGTGCTTCATTCGGTGGACCTTGACGATGATACATCTTTGGTCGCGACAGCCGCACTTTACGCCCCGGGGAACATGGGGCCGGGTGATGATCTCAAAGAATTCCCAGCACCGCCAAGCGCGCTGTCGGGGTGTGCTTTCGGGATGAACATTCAGACGCTGGATGTCGTCGATGATGCCAACGCGCAATTGCAGGTTATTCTGGACCGCGCGTTGGATATTGCCGCTGGCGGCAACGGGACATTGAAGACCAAAGAACCTGCGACAGAAAAGGTCGATTAATGAGCATTTCTGTGCCTTACCCGACGGCAGCAACAGTGCTAGTCTTCGTGCTGGAATGTCACGGCAACAAGGGTAGTCACAGATGACGACAGTGGTCACATTGCAGTTTCAATCGACCGGAACAGTACCGGGTGATGGCGCCCCTGTGCGCATGCAAGGGGTCAGCCTGACACTTGGACGCGGCAGTGAAAACGATGTTGAATTGCCAGACCCTGACCGCACGTTGTCCAAACGCCATTGCGCAATCGAGGACCACAACGGCCAAGTGGTCGTTGTTGACATGTCGACCAACGGCACCTTTTTGAACTACGGCAAACTGGCCTTGGGTGACACGCCGACGCCTTTGAACGACGGCGATATTCTGACGCTTGGTCCTTATGAACTGCTGGTTTCGATCAGCGCGGGCGACGCGGCAAGCGATGCATTAGCCCCGCCGCTAGAAGAAGGGCCGATTGGTCACGGCGTTGACCTTCACGCCCCAGCGCTGCAGAGCTGCTTGATGCGCCTGGTGATGGTGGCGACTTTCTGGACAACCTGTTGGGCGACCGCGATAGCCCCGTGGGGCCAAGCGGTGTTGCGCGCGATGATGATGCGGGCGACGACGGCTTGCTGCCGCCTTGGGGCGAAGATGATCCCTTAGCGCCCGCCAGTGACCCGTTTGCCAACCAAGGGGCCAGCACCGCGGCGCATAACCCGTCGGCGCAAGATAGTTTTCTGGCCCCAAATGCCAGCAGCCCAGCCGGTATCCCTGATGATTGGGAGGATGATCTGATGGCCCCTGCCGGATCATCCGACGACCCCTTTGCCACCCCGACCGCCACCGGTGGTGCGGGAAATGCGGCGTTCATTCCCGATGATTTCGGGTTGGAAACGGACATATCTGCGCCCCCACAACCGGATGCCGCACCAGCGGTTGCCCCTGTGCCAGAACCAGAACCGGACGTTATCGCAACACCAGCCGCGCGCCCGAGGCACCCGCTGCACCCATGTTGCTGGTGATAGTGCCGCGCGCGCCTTTCTCAAATCACTTGGGGCAGAGGATGTGAAAGTCGACGACAGTGATCTGTCACCAACGCTATCGCGCATGGGCCATGTCATGCGGGTCCTGATCGAGGGGATGCGCGAAATCTTGATGACGCGAACCTCTATCAAGTCGGAATTCCGCATTGAACAGACGATGATCCAAGCTGGCGGCAACAACCCGCTAAAATTCTCGATCAGTCCGGAACAGGCCATCGAAGCGATGGTGAAACCGACCCCCAAGGGCTATCTGGATGCAACCGAGGCCGCCGAGCAGGCACTGCGTGATATCAAAGAAAGCACATGAGGTGGCCATGGTCACCGGCATGGAAAG
>CANNZV010007037.1:0-12818 GCA_947561585.1 Caprella mutica | reverse complement strand
GTGATTGAATAAAGCGCTGGGATAATGATTCGCGTTATAGCGCTGATCGACGGCTATACGGCCAAAGTCTTCACGTTTAGCACCAAATTTATCGATATACGCCTGGGTGATCATCGAGAAAGGCGCATTCGGCCCACCAGCCCCGTAAGGAAAGGAGGCATCCATGGTAAAGGTGCTGAACTGGCTACTCATCATCTCGAATGAACGATGACCCGAGGCATCACCACCGATACAAGCGATAATGTCAGCATCACCGGCTTGAATGGCGCGTGCTGCTCTGCGCATGGCAATGACACCGGAGCAACCACCATACGGTAACTGTTCTATCCAGCGCGGTGCGATATCCAAATACTGCGTTAAGCTAATCGCTGAATCGACACCGAGTGAGAAACTCGATACTGCAAAGCCGTCAATATCAGATTTCGCCAGGCCGGATTGTTTAATGATATCGAGAAGCACGCCGCCGATAAACCAGGGTGCGCTATGGGCATCATCTTGTTTGCTGTAACCAAACGAGACGGGCACAGTCAGGGCGACACCTTCGTAGCCTTGTGGTTGTCGTTTCGGCATTATGGAAGCGGCAATGGAATTTGTTATGGGAACGGTTCTATCCAAGGCGGTGGTTTGGCTTATTGATGTCATTGGTTAACTGTCTTTTTCTTTTGGCTACGCAAATCAAAGCAGGCAGTCTGTTGATCCAAATCTGCCACGATGGCACGCGCCATTTTTTTAAGTTCAGCGCGCTGTGGCTTATTAGAAGCGGTCAGTGGTAATTCGCTAACAAACGCGATGTAGCCCGGCAATTTATAGTAAGCCAGCTGTGATGCCGCGCCTAAGAAAATTGAAGTGGCCAGTTGTTCTAGTTGCAGCGGATCTGGGGCCTGATTTGAATTCGTAATCGTGCTATCCATGTCTTTTAAAATCACACTGGCAAAGACTTCATCACCGCGAATCTCATCCGGTACCGCAGTCACTGCAACTTGCCCAATATTAGGATTAAGGCTTAAACAAGCTTCAACTTCCAGCGCTGAAATATTCTCACCGCTACGGCGAATGACATTCTTTATGCGATCGACAAAGTGGTAGCTGCCATCCTCGGCCTGACGCAACACATCGCCAGTGTGAAACCAGCCGCCTTGCCATGTTTCAGCCGTTGCCTCAGGGTTTTTATAGTATTCAGTAAAAAAACCTCTGCGTGGATTATCCCCTGTGGCGCGAACCAGTAGCTCACCCTGAATGCCTTGTGCGACTTCTTCGCCATTGCTATCCACCAGTTTAATATCCAGGTAATCCGGCTGCTTGCCGATACAACTCGTGCCGATATGGCGAGGCTCGCGTATCGCAGTGATGCAGTTAGTAATACCGGTCTCTGTCATACCCCAACTCTCGATCAATGGAAAACCAAAGTGCTGTTCAAAGATTGCATGATGTTTTGGGTTAACACCCGCACCAAAGCCAAATTTAATTTGATCGCCCAGGTTTACATCAACACCATCATGTTCAAGGTTCAAGAGTATCGCTGGCATCACACCTAAATAATGCAATACGGTGGCCTTGCTATCCCGCACGGATTGCACCCAGGTTCGGGGGTGAAATCGATCCAGCTGGATCAGGCAGCCGCCGGTCATCACCATGCCCATGGTTGAGCAGGCCATCGCATTCATGTGCGTCAGGGGTAGGGGGGTGATGAGCCGTTCCTGGCCCTTGGTTAACTCACAATAACCCGTTGCATCGCGATACCAGGCACCGCTTAGGATAAAGTAATCATTAGACAGGACGCAGCCCTTAGGTTTACCGGTGCTGCCCGAGGTATAGAGGAGAGCGCACTCGGTTTCTAAAGTGGGTTGCTGATTGGGTTGTTGAGTTGGTAAACGATCTTCGGTGTATTTGTTTTGCACTTCGACTTTGCTCAGGGCGCGATTCTGTAGAACGACCCGAGGGCTGAGCGGAGTCGAAGCCCGATTTTCAGTGCACTCTCTTGCAGGGGCGGGCAATACAATATCTCGAACCGCCGTATCGGCGACAACGGGTATGTCTAACTTAAATTGATCGACAGTATTTTGCAGCAGATGTATTTTATCAGCCAATCCCACCGCCAGCCGTGCATCACTATTCTCCAATAGGTAAGCCATCTCATCAGGCTGTAACTCAGCATTAACGGGTACGACCGACACACCATAACTATTCAGTGCAAACCAGTGCATGAAAAACTCTGCTTGGTTACCCATTAGAATAGCGACACGATCACCTGTGTTTAAGCCTACGGTGCGATAGCACTCGATTAGTTTAGTTACTTCGGTGTTTGCTTCGGCGTAGGTAAAATCAACATTGTCGGCTTTTCCATCTTCTCCCCCTAGCCCGATCGCCAGTGGAAGTTTCACAGAAATGGTGTCGAGGGCGAGTAAGCGTTTGTGTTCTTTAGCCCCTCTCCTTTTGAGGGAGAGGGGTTGGGGTGAGGGTGTTTGGCTTGATGCCGGAATGTGTAAAAATGGCCGATCCGCATAGCCTGCGACAGCTAATTGAAATGCTTGGTAAACACTAATGGGGTCGGGGGATCTTTCTTTCATTGACATCACTTTTTAAAAGGCATCCTTTGATTTAAACTGAATATAACACCTCGGAGGCTGTCCGAGAACCGACTGTCCTGCTTAGAACAGCCTTGGTGTGTTTGATCGCCCCTCACGATGCAAAGAGTAAAAACTAATGGCTGAACGTTCATTTGCAAAAGAAGTATTAAAACTCCGTGCGGGCGATGGGGAGGTGTTTCGTGGTGAAGGTATATTGGCAGTCACCAAAGCGTTACTCCAGTCCGGGGTTAGCTATGTCGGTGGCTATCAGGGTTCACCCATTTCACACCTGATGGATGTGCTGAATGATGCACAGGATATTCTGAGTGAGTTAGGTGCTACCTTCGAAGCCAGCGGTAGCGAAGCAACAGCTGCCGCTATGTTAAGTGCGTCAATCAATTATCCGCTGCGTGGCGCGGTCACCTGGAAATCCACGGTAGGAACTAATGTCGCTTCGGATGCCTTAGCCAACCTTGCCTCTTCTGGTGTGACGGGGGGGGCGATGGTAATCATTGGTGAAGACTACGGTGAAGGCTCAAGCATTATGCAAGAGCGTACCCATGCCTTCGCGATGAAATCACAGATGTGGCTGATTGACCCCAGGCCCAATATGACCAGTATTGTTGATTCTATTGAGAAGGGATTTCAGCTGTCAGAAGCCAGCAATACGCCACTGTTTTTCATGATGCGTATCCGCAGTTGCCACGCTACCGGTGAGTTTATTGCCAAAGACAATAAAGCGCCTGAGTTCAGTGCTAAGAACCCGGTTACACCCAGCAGAGATAATAATAAAATCATTTTACCACCCGTTGTGTATCAGCAGGAGCGCCAAAAAATTGAGGGGCGCTGGCCCCAGGCCATCGAGTTTATCAAACAGCATAAGATGAACGAGTGCTTCGACGGCAAGCATGAAAAGCTCGGCATTATTATGCAGGGGGGATTATATAACACCGCGATTCGCGGCTTGCAGCGACTGGGTTTGTCTGACGTCTATGGTGATACGGATATACCGCTTTACGTGATGAACGTCACCTATCCGGTGGTGCCTGACGAAGTTATCGATTTTTGTGCTGATAAAGATCACGTGTTGATTTTAGAAGAAGGTCAGCCGGAATATATCGAGCATAATTTACATACCATCCTGCGCAAAGCGGATATTGCCTGCAAGCTTTATGGCAAAGATATATTGCCTCTCGCGGGCGAGTACTCTGGTAGTGTTGTATTGCAGGGGCTTTCGGATTTCCTACAAAAAACAGGGCTTGCTGATCAAATACCCTTGGTGAGTTCAATAGTGCAGAACATCGACGAGCTCTCTGCCGAAATCCTAGCTGGCAATGTGCCACCAAGGCCTGCAGGGCTATGTACAGGTTGTCCGGAACGCCCCTTGTTTAGTGCAATCAAACAAATTCAGGCAGAGCAAGGCCCGTTCCATATCAGCTCAGATATTGGCTGTCACTCTTTTGCCACGCTGCCACCGTTTAATCTGGGTAATACCATCATGGGTTATGGTCTGTCATTAGCCAGCTCTTCCGGTATTCGCAACACTATCCCACATAAAGCGATCAGCATTATGGGCGACGGTGGCTTCTGGCATAACGGCTTGAACAGCGGTGTGGCGTCGGCGGTATTCAACAAACATGATGGCTTGCTCATTGTAATAAATAATGGCTACTCGGCGGCTACGGGCGGCCAGGATATACCTTCGCTGGTAAAGCCAACATCTAAAATAGCCGTGACGGTTGATGCTAAAGAATCGCTGCGTAACGATGAGCAATCCATTGAGGATGCTTGTAGAGGTGCTGGAGTCGAGTGGATTCGCACGATTTCCACTTACGATATTGAAGAAATGAAAGACACGCTGCGTGAGGCTTTGGCGAGTGATAAGCCGGGCTTAAAAGTCATCGTGGCTGAAGGCGAGTGTATGTTGAATAAACAGCGTCGTGTTAAGCCGATTATGAAAGAAGCCATTGTGAGTGGTAAACGTACCAAGCGTGCCCGCTTTGTGATTGATAGCGAAACCTGTACCGGCGATCATGCGTGTATTCGTCTCTCGGGTTGCCCTTCACTCACCATCAAACCCAATCCTGATCCACTGCGGGAAGATCCTGTTTCCTACGTAGATAATAGCTGTGTGGGTTGTGGTGTGTGTGGCAGCAATGTTGATTCGGCCGTGCTTTGCCCTTCTTTTTCACGGGTAGACTTGCTGCACAATCCGAACGTTTTGGATAGCTTTCTGAGTAAAATACGCCGTAAATACATAGGTTGGTCGCAAGCGCGTGAAGCAGTAAAACAACAACAGGTGGGGTTGTAATCATGACTGGCAATTCTACTAAGCCAAAGACGATTGCTTTCCACCAAAAACAAACTCTTATCGAAGGGCCTCCCCCTTTGAAAAAGGTGGAACGAGGGGGATTTAAAGCTTCTACCACCAACATCGTTATCGCAGCCCTGGGCGGTGAGGGTGGTGGCACATTAGCCAGCTGGATTGAAGGCGTTGCCCATAGCTGCGGTTGGCATGCGCAAACGACCTCGATTGCCGGTGTTGCGCAAAGAACGGGGGCAACCATCTACTACATCGAGTTATTCCCTAAAGGCGATGATCCAGACAAAATCCCTGTGCTATCCATGTTCCCCGCACCGGGCGATATTGATATCGCTATTTCATCGGTGATCTCAGAGGCCGGAAGATTGATTCAGCGTGGTTTCTGCACGAAAGATCGCACGACTTTGATCACTTCCAGCCACCATGTTTATGGCATCACAGAAAAAGTGACCTTGGGAGATGGTACCGCTGATGTTGGCCAGATTGGTGAAGTCGCCAGGCAGCAGTGTAAAAAGCTGGTCACCTTTGATATGCGTGAATCAGCTGAGCAGCACAATACTGTGATTAGTGCTTCGCTGCTAGGTGCGCTGGCAGGCTCCAAAGCATTACCCTTTGACAAAAAAGTCTTTGCAGCGGTGATCGAGCAAGGTGGCAAAATGGTGGAGGGCAATCTGGGGGCGTTTAATGACAGTTATAACAAGGCCATAGCTCCAGCGCTGAACGTGGCGGCGGTAAAAACCAATGTGCAGGTGCAGGGAGTTGAAACTAAAGCAGCATTCCGGCTGCCCAAACCAACGACAGAGAATGGAACGCGACTACTAGGGCAGATAGAACAGGAATTTCCAGCGCAATGTCATGAGTACTTATGCCATGGAGTTGCCAGGCTTTTGGATTACCAGGACTTCGACTATGCACAACAGTATTTAAACGAAGTTAAAACAGTGCTTGAGTTGGAGAAGAAATCAGGCAATACAATTGACTACCCCCTGAGTAATGAAACTGCTCGTTATTTAGCGTTGTGGATGAGTTATGAAGACACTGCACGAGTGGCACAGATAAAGACCCGAGAGTCACGCCAGGACAAAATACGGGCGGAGGTTAAAGCTGGGGATGATCAGATACTTCATGTCACTGAATTTTTTGCGCCGAGGCTGGAGGAGTTGGTACAGCCGCTACCGGTGGGTATCGCAAATGCTATCTTGAATTCCGGGTTGAGCCGCACATTGGCTAAGCCTTTTACCTGTGGTAAGAAATTCAGGACGGATACCATTTTGATGTTTAGTTTACTGCGGATGATGGCATACACTCGGCGCTGGCGGCGTAGTTCTTATGCCTATGCGCATGAGCATGGCCGGATTGATCAGTGGCTTGGTCAGATTCTGCGTTATGCTGAAACTGATCAGAAAGCTGCTTTGGAATTGGTGAAGTGTGCCCGGATAGTGAAGGGTTACGGTAAAACACGTGAGCGCGGGAGCCGGCAGATTGATGAGATACTGGCTGCTTGCTCGGTTAATCAGCTTGATGCTGAGGCGATTGTGGATTGGAGGAGTGCGGCGCTTAGTGATGATGCTAATGTTGGTTTTGAGGAGCATAAGCTGGAAGCAGGTCATAAGTAAGGGTGACAATAATGAGCAGTTTGTCATACTCAAGCAGGGCTGACTCATAGGAAACAAAGAATCGGTTGTGCTCGATTTAGAGGTGCTTACGTTCTATAGTCTTATATACGAAGTTCTGTATTTTTTATTGAGGTCGCACATGAAACCCTTAGCCATTTCCTTTCTGCTTGTCCTGTTTTTTTCAGCTTCTGCATACTCAGAAAATATTGACAATAAAATCATCACCTATGCATCGACGGATGAAGACTGGAGCACTATCGCTTACAAGGATCTTGATGCTCCTTGTAATAATTCAGGGCTGTTTATTGAAATTCTTACTGAAATATTCATCAATCGCTTGAAATTAAAATTAGAATGTGATAATAGTCCATGGAAAAGGGCGCAGTTTAAGGTTGAAAAGGGTCTAAAAGATTTCATATTTACAGTTCCTACAGAGAAAAGACTTGAGTATGCAGTTAAAAGTGATGAGCCTCTATTTCAAATGTATTTTAATGTTTATACCTATAAAAATCATGAGAAAATTGATGAAATAAAGAGTATAAAGAGTTTTGAAGATATTCTGAGGTTAAGTCTAACACCTGTGTCAAACTTTGGAAATGGTTGGCATGAATCCAATGTTGACTCTGTGGGGATTAAAACACATTATATAAAAAAAGATAAGTATGCTGTTGAATATCTGGCTCGTCAAAGGGCAGACTTATTAATTGATGCAGTGGTTCCAACTAACCACCTGATTAAAGAACTTGGCTTGGTTGATAAGTTGGAAATGGTGGATGTGAAATTTGGGCCTGTGAATTTCCACCTGCTAATGAGTAAAAAATCAAAACACCTGGGTCGAATGCCCGAAATTAATAAAGCGGTTATGGATATGAAAAATGATGGCGTGTTGGATTTAATTTTAGAAAAATATATTTCGCTAGAATAGCACTATGACAAAATGTTTAAAAGTGTTAGGTGGTAGAAATCAAATAAATAAAAGAATTTGGATTAGGATTTTTATTTTTAGCTCAGTGCTAACATTTATATTTACAGCATATAGCTTTTATCAGGACTATAATAGCCGAAAGGCATTCCTTGATAAGGAGATTCTAACCATTGTGAATCATTCATCTACACCTTTAGGGCGTGCTATTTGGATGCTTGATGAAGACTTGATAACTATTATTCTTGATTCTATTGAGAAGTCATCCTATGTGGAATATATCGAAATACTTGATGATAATAAGGAAGTAATAAGTCAACGTGGAACGCTTCCTCGTGGAGCTAAGGTGGATTTTGATTCCATTCTAATTTACCATGATGGTTTTCAGAAAGTTACTCATACGGTTGGTCAATTAAGAATACTTTCTGATTTCAGCATCGTTTATGAGGAGATGAAGTATAAATTTTTATATATACTTTTTTCTCAGTCGTTTAAAACTTTCTTTATTTCAATTTTCATATTATATATTATAAATTATTTAATAAGTAGCCATATACTATTTATTGCTACTCAGCTATCAGAAAGAAAAGTGGCATCAGTGCTATCTATTGAGAAGCCTCTTAATCTGAGAAGGGATTTTGTTGATGATGAATTACAATTTCTTGTAGATAAATTTAATCAATATCATTCTGAACTTCAGTCAGAGATAGCTCAGCGTAAGAGAATTGAAGTAAAGTCTGAATTTGACAATGCTTTAGTTAACAATATTTTTAGTAATATAAATCAGGGTATTGTGGTATTTGATCAGAATTTGGTTATTACTAAATATAATGGCAAGATAGACAGACTTATTTCCAATGGTGAGCAGGACCTTAATGGGTCTTTGGTTAGTGATTACTTTTCTATGATTTTGTTTTCTGATTCTCGATTGGAAAATGTTTCCCTTGCCAGCTATATTGAAAATGATGAGCCTAAATCTGATACAGGAAAGTGTTTATTATCTGATGGAAGTAATTTTCCTGCCAATTTCACCTTACTTCCATTGGATGTTGAATCTTTAAATAAAAAGTATGCACTAATTATTACCGATGAAACTGAAAAAGAAAATTTCCGACAAATAAATTACCAGGCAACACATGATTTTTTGACAGGCTTATATAATCGGTTTGAATTGGAAAATGCTTTCCACCTATTATTTAAGAATAGCAAGACGGCCAATGACACCTATGTACTTGGATTTGTTGATATTGATGCCTTTAAGTCAGTTAATGACATATTTGGGCACTTAGCCGGTGATGAGGTTCTGAATCGTATTGCTGCATTGTTGAAAGTTGTTTTCGGTAAAGATGAAATATTTGCCCGGCAGGGTGGAGATGAATTTTTAATTATTATAAATAAAAGCTTACCTGATACGCGGAAGCTAGCGATATTGTTTTTGGAAACTATTGAGCAACAGAAGTTTGATTTTGAGGAAAGTGATTTCCAAATTACTGCAAGTATTGGATTAACAGAAATCGACTTTGAACAAGATACTATATCTTCTGTGATTTCCAGGGCAGATGAAGCTGCTTATGCTGCTAAGCGGTTGGGGGGAGGGCAGGTAGAGACGAGTGACTCTAAAAATAATTATAATAATGTTGTTAAAAAAACGACTGATTACAAAATGGTTGAAATGGTGCGTCAGGCTATACGACAGAAAAATATGCTGATGTATTCTCAGGATATAAAGCCTCTTGATGAGAGCTCCGATCACCCAATGAGAAAGGAAGTACTGACACGAATCAAAGTGGATGATGAAATAATTTTACCCTCCTGTTTTTTACCGGCTCTGGAGCGATCTAGGTTGACCTATATCCTTGATTGGGCTGTTGTAAAGTGCACTCAAGAATTAGTCAGAAGTGATCCTAAGAATAACCAATATCTCAATGTGAATTTATCGGCATTATCACTTTATAATTGGCGACTTGCGGAAATTATAGAGGAGTTCATGGAAGTCTGTAATGAAAAGGGGACAGAAGTTTACTTTGAACTGTCAGAGAATATTTCTGTGGAGCATATCGATAAACTGCAGACCTCGACCAAACTAATTAAAGATTTGGGCGGCTATATTGCAATCGATGATTTTGGAGCTGGTTCAATATCATACTCAATTTTAGATCAGCTTCATATTGACATGATAAAAATTGATGGTGGGTTAATACAACATATTGATAAGGATGAAAAGAAGTTGGCAATTGTTGAGTCGATTTGTAGCATTGCGAAATCGATGGGTGCGACAACAGTCGCGGAGCAATCTCGAAACCAAGACCAGCTCAACTTACTGAGATCTATCGGTATTGACTATAACCAAAGCTATCTGAATAGTGTCCCGCAAAGTTTCCCCGGATACCAGCAGCCGATAATCATGCTGCGTTAAATTGGGCTATATCAGCCCCCAAAACGATTCAATCAATGGATTCTTCAAGTGCCGTTTCAAGGTAAACAAACCGACATCATAAGGTGCCAGTTCCGGCTGAACATCCAACACCTGGATCCGGTCAGCCATAGGACTATGATCTAATACGATTTTGGGTACGACACCGACACCTAAGCCCAGGCTCACCATACTAACAATCGCTTCATTACCTGAGACTTGTGCATAAACCCGTGGGCTTAGCGCAATTTCCCGAAACCAGTCATCTATTCTAATCCGTGAAATACCCCCCTCAGCCAATATCATCGGTACATTAGCCCATTGTTCTGGTTTCTCCGGTGGCAA
Source organism: Caprella mutica (assembly GCA_947561585.1). NCBI lineage: Eukaryota > Metazoa > Arthropoda > Malacostraca > Amphipoda > Caprellidae > Caprella > Caprella mutica. The sequence goes on along the minus strand of CANNZV010007037.1, from coordinate 2,632 downwards.
GGTGTCTATGCCGGGGTAGCTAAACTCACGGGGTGCTATGAATAATAACGGAGAGGTGGTAATGGCTTTATAAACGATACCCCTCGGCAGCGTGCCCGGATGTGCTGCGATGGAAAGGTTTTCTTCTCCCGCCATGACGCGTTCAATCGCGTGTTCCGGATCACCGGTATGCAGCTTAATTTCAATGCCCGGGTAGTCGTCACGCAGGCGATTTAACAGGTCAAACAGGATGCTATAGCTGGCAGTCACCGAGCAGTACATACTGATCTCACCCTGTAATTGCCCTGAATCATCGGCTAGTTCATGACAGATGATTTGCCATTGTGCGGTGGCTTCACGGGCATATTGCTGAAATTTCTGACCTTCACGAGTTAGTTCGACAGTTCTATTGTCCCGGTTAAATAAAGTGACACCCAGCTCCTGCTCCAGTTGGCGGATATTGCGGGACAGCGCAGAAATGCTGACATGACAGACTTCACTGGCACGGCCAAAGTGCAGTCGATCAGCTAATGCCAGAAAATGTTGCAGTAGACGTGTATTCATCGCTAAATCATAAGGCATGTTGCAAAAAATGGCACGGAGTATTGCATTTATATCAATTTACGAAAGGCAATGCCTGCTATAGAGTGTGAGCCAGAAAATTGCCCGACTGTCGGCTGCATTTGAATATCACTACTGGTTACGGAAATCACATCATTATGGCTAATTACTTCAACACGCTGTCATTACGCGAACAACTCGCAGAGTTAAAAAAATGTCGTTTCATGCACATGGCTGAATTTTCAGACGGTGTAGAAGCCTTGAAAGGCAAAAAGATGGTTGTTATTGGCTGTGGTGCTCAGGGCCTGAATCAGGGGCTGAACCTGCGTGATAGTGGTTTGGATGTCTCTTATACCCTGCGTGAAGCTGCGATTGCTGAGAAGCGTCAGTCCTGGAAAAATGCTACCGAGAATGGTTTTACGGTGGGGACTTATGAAGAACTGATCCCAACGGCTGATATTGTTCTGAATCTGACGCCGGATAAGCAACATACTCCGGTCGTTAACGCGATTATGCCGCTGATGAAAGAGGGCGCTTGTCTGTCTTATTCACACGGTTTCAATATCGTTGAAGAAGGTATGAAAGTGCGTGATGACCTGACCGTTATTATGGTCGCACCGAAATGTCCGGGTTCAGAAGTTCGTGCTGAATATGTACGTGGTTTTGGTGTCCCGACGCTGATTGCGGTTCATGACGACAATGATCCTAAAGGCGAAGGTCTGGCAATGGCAAAAGCTTATGCTGTGGGTACTGGCGGTCATAAGGCTGGCGTATTGATGTCTTCCTTTGTGGCGGAAGTGAAGTCTGACCTGATGGGTGAGCAGACTATTTTGTGTGGCATGCTCCAGACCGGTTCACTGTTGTGCTACGACAAGATGATTGAAGAAGGTGTTGATGCGGGTTATGCCTCTAAACTGATCCAGTATGGCTGGGAAACAGTTACTGAGGCACTGAAATATGGTGGTGTGACTAATATGATGGATCGCCTGTCGAATCCTGCGAAGATTCGTGCTTTCGACATGGCCGAAGAAATGAAAGACATTATGCGCCCTTTGTACCAGAAGCATCAGGATGACATCATGACGGGGCACTTCTCGCGTACTATGATGGAAGATTGGGCGAATGATGATGTGAATCTGTTGGGTTGGCGTGCTGACACTGCGGAAACCGCGTATGAAAAGATGCCTGCTGGTGATATGGAAATCTCTGAACAGGAATACTTTGATAATGGCATTCTGATGGTTGCTATGGTTAAAGCCGGTGTTGAACTGGCGTTTGAGACAATGACCGATGCGGGCATTATTGCTGATTCTGCTTATTATGAGTCATTACATGAAACGCCATTGATTGCTAACACCATCGCACGTAAGAAGCTGTATGAAATGAATGCGACGATTTCTGACACAGCGGAATACGGTTGTTATTTGTATAACCATGCTTGTGTGCCACTACTGGCTGACTTCATGACCGGTATTAAGTCTGATGTGATTGGTCGTGGTCTGGATGTTGAAGACCTGGGTGTTGATAATGCGCGGCTGATTGAAGTGAATGCAGCATTGCGCAGCCATCCTGTTGAAGCTATTGGCGCGGAATTGCGCGGTTATATGGCTGATATGAAGAAAATTGTTTAGGCCTTCTTAAAGATTAAGCCCCTCGCTTTCGCGAGGGGTGTTGTAAAAGCTAAATCCCCCTTTTTTCCTTAGTTCCTACTTTTCAAGTCTGTGAATCAAAAGGGAATGTATTACCGTAAATTTTTATGTTTTCCAATTAATTTCTTTTTTATTTCCTTCTCATTCTCACTAAAATAGTGACGCCTTTAGGCGTTTATTAAATAAAAAAATCAAGGGCTTAGTTTGTCATTTTTTTTGACGAGAGGATTTTTCATATAAAAAAGAGAGATTTTTCTTATTGACTTAGAGCCTGATTTTTGAAAGATTATATAATCAGCTTACTAAGCAGTGTGATAAAAGTTCTCAACAGGAAAAACCTACTGTATAAAGGTTTTGAGCGTTAAAATATTTGATAACTCTTACACGCGTATTTAAGGAAAATCATGTTCTATCATTCACTAATCATCTTATTATGCGTTACA
>CANNZV010007036.1:0-12840 GCA_947561585.1 Caprella mutica | reverse complement strand
GGGAGACCGGGGCGTACCACCTCCGAGCCCCCTGCCATGTAATTAAACAAGCAGTGTGTATTTTAACAAACTAATGGATACAATAAGCTAAACTAGATTACGTTCACTCGTTAGAGCACATACCTTCGCCGCCGCACTGACCCGTTCTCTCCCTAAGTCTAATAATCTGGTAACTGGATAATAACCAATCGTCCCACCAAGTTTCATGCAATATGGTTCAATAGTTTTTGAGTTATTGAGTTATAAATGACCTTGACCATGACATTTCACCGGGTCGCTCCCAAAATTCTACAAGATGATTCCTGGACATTGACCAATCGTCCCACCAAGTTTCAGACAATTTGATTGAATACTTTTCGAGTTATTGAGTTATAAATGATCTTGACTTTTGACCGGATCGCTTCCAAAATTCTACCAGATGGTTTCTGGACATTGACCAATCGTCCCATCAAATTTCAGACAATTTGGTAGAAAACTTTTTGAGTTCTTGAGCTACAAATGGCCTTGACCTTGATCTTTAACCTTTGACCTGATCGCTCCTGAAATCTAACGATATTACAGGTTATTCGTTCAAATAAGCTAGGCAATCTTCTTAGGTGTACAAAATGTATTTAAATTTAATGTTTTAGATGAAAAATATAGCATTTACTCTCTTAATCTTGACCTTTGACCTCAAAGTCTTCAGCTGACACAAGATTTATTGGAACAAATGATTTAGATTTACTATTGGTTGGAAAATTAATATTTACTATACTACTATTATAAATAAGGATAAGGGATATATTTGAGCTGAAAGTCTGAAACAGGTGCGTTAGACAAAGAAAAAAATATATATATAAAAGTACAAGAAAAGAAATCCTTATTTTGAAAAGTAAAATTGTTTTGTAGAGTTTAAAAATGTAATTTATTAATACTAAATTCACTACGATTTATTAATAATTACGTATAAATATTTATTAATTTTTACCAATATTAATTATAGGTTCATAAAGCTTAGCAAATTTTAGTAGGGGTTAAACGTCTGCTTCGACAATATCGTTGACGTCAAAAGGAAATTAAATACAGGGAACTGGAAAGAAGCAGGTCAGAGAGGGAAAATGGCTCCATGAACAAAGTCACCAACCACCGTCGGTGACAAAGCTCATGGATTCAGAAAAGCTACTCCGTGAATGCCGTCCGTCACTTACCAAGGAATGTGACGAAACGGGACACAAGCACTGGTGGCTGCACTCACACGGATTGGAAGAGGAAAATGAAGAGGTGATACTAAATGAAGCCTAACTTAAAATCTAAGACCTCGTATAGTTGAAGAGCCATTACTCTAGCGTTATCCTCTAAAACTGCGTGTAGTAAGTATTAAAAATGATAACTTGGTAAAAATGAAAAAAAGACAATGCATAATTATTGCATAATCCTAATTACAACAGTTCGGGTCCCCTTCATTTTCCATTCACCACAGACAGTTTCAGGATAGAGCCCCTTGACAGAGCTCAATTGAAGCATTTTGGTGTAAAAATTTTACGTATTTTTAATTTCGTCAATTAAAAGTTACATATTAAAATGCTGGGACACATAATGTCTAATTCGTAGTGAAAGGGCTAAATTTTTCAAATAAAATTCTATAGAAATTAAAATGGTATGACTAAATAAATTTTGGGGACGTCTCAAAAGTCCAACACCCCAATAGTCAGTCCCGACAGTTACATCTTTCTGTTTATTATTTCTCATTTTATTTTTCGATTGAAATAAAAATTATAATTAAACAGGTATAGGTACTAGACTACATATATACATATAATATACATACATAACTTATATAAACAATTCAGTAATTTTCCTTAATTTCATTTTTCTAATGTTATATGTATTCCTATCTAATATATTCTAATATTATTAAAAGCTGTCCCTCATTCGATTTCATCATTTAATGTAGTTTTTTTTTTGTATCTGCTAGTTGTACTGCACACTTATTGATGATTTAATAACCGAGCAGGACGACTTATAAATTTGATGTTAAATCAGTAATAAACTACAAAGTGTCGGGCTAATGGGGTGTCGGACTAATAGATAGTAAATATACATTTTGATATTGATAATGCTGTGAAGCCTAATTGCCCATAATCATTGCAGTGTAATAACTTTAAATTAATATCAAAAAATCCTGACCAATGATCAAGGATAAAATTCGGTGTAATTCGGTACACAGTGTAGTGTTATTCAGTATAATTATATGTAATTCGGTATAATTTGGTGTAATTCGGTAGAATTAGGTATAACTGTGTAATTCGAATTATACAGAATGTAATTCAGTATAATTCGGTATTCAGTGTAGTGTAATTCGGTATAATTTGGTGTAATCAGGTGTAATTCGGTATTGATTATTGTGTAATATAGTGTAATTCGGTATTGATTATTGTGTAATATAGTGTAATTCGGTATTGAGTATAGTGTAAGTTTAATCAGGTATAATTCGGTTTTGATTATTGTGTAATATAGTGTAATTCGGTATTGAGTATAGTGTAATTCGGTATTGAGTATAGTGTAATTTGGTATAATTCGGTATTGAGCATAGTGTAATTCGGTATAATTTGGTATTGAGTAGCCTATAGTGTAATTCGGTATTCAGTGTAGTGTAATTCGGTATTCAGTGTAGTGTAATTCGGTATAATTTGGTATAATCAGGTGTAATTCGGTATTGATTATTGTGTAATATAGTGTAATTCGGTATTGAATATAGTGTAATTCGGTATCATTCGGTGTAATTCGGTATGATCATGTGTAATTCGGTATTCAGTGTAGTGTAATTCAGTATAATCAGGTGTAATTCGGTATTGAATATAATGTAATTCGGTATAATTCTGTGTAATTCGGTATGATCATATATAATTCGGTATTCAGTGTAGTGTAATTCGGTATAATCAGGTGTAATTCGGTATTGAGTATAATGTAATTCGGTATAATTCTGTGTAATTCGGTATTCAGTATAGTGTAATTCGGTGTAATTCGGTATTTAGTGTAACCCCTGGGACAGCATGTTATGATTTAAATGTAATCAGTAATGGCCTTATGGGCATTGGGCTATAGCCTATAGGCTATAGCCCAAGTAATAAAGTATGTCCAGACTCGCCATTTTAATGGCGAGTTTGTGACAGTTATTTTTAGCCCTTCAATTGCAAATGGCGAGTTTTTTCTAATTTTCTCCTATGCTACAATGTTATTTTGGAGAGAATTAATGATAATTTGATCCTTTTGGAGAGAATTTGTTGAAGTTTAGAGAGAGCTGGAGAGACAAATGGTGAGTTTATGAGACATACAATTTTACTTGGGCTATAGCAAGGCAGTCTTATTTAAAGACTTAATTTCAGTATCAGTATCTTAATTGCCAGTCTGCAAAGCGCGTCCATGTCGCTAAAGATCTTTGGAGATTATATTATAGGGAAAATTCATCAAGACAAGATCTTGGTGACTATTTTCTAATTAATTCCTATGTTTACATGTTATTATTGGAGACATTTTGAAGAAATTTGGTCATTATGAATTTACCAGTCTGCAGAATATGGAACATTTTTCCAAGACTCTCTGCGGGAGTTTTTGATTGAATTTTTAGAAATTGGAGATCTCTGCGGGAGATCTTGAATTAATTCCTATGTTGCCATTAATTTAACTGCGGGAGTTTTTGAATTAATTCCTATGTTACCATTAATTTAGCTGCGGGAGATTCAGAATCTGCTGCTGAGAGTCAGAGAGTAGCTCTCTCTCAAATTAAAGTCTCTGCGGGAGAAGAGACACATTCTGCAGACTGGTGAATTTAGGATTTATGGTCTATGGAGACAAATTTGAAAAAAATGGAGACTAATTGTCCTGAAACATGAAATCTTGGTGACAGATTTGACACACTTTGCAGACTGGCATATTTGCAGAGTAGGGCCATAATGCCATTCGCAACGGCATTCTAACTCGCATCGATTTGACACCCTCATCATAATAACTCCAGTAAAATACCATGTGCAGAGAACGAGAAGCATGCATCAGCATGCTAGTGCCCCACCACACAGGTCCCCACACAAGTAAAGATAAAGCTCATGTGTATCATTAGTAAAAAATATCAAAATTCCATTTTCAGGCGAATTAAAAGATTAAGAACTAGGTACTTTATTTTCGTTCTAACTAAAATACATGAAAAAAAATCAGTCTGCATTTCATCATGGCTATCTAAAAGACGGAAATCAGTGCAATAGACATCATGTCATGCTTATTGTGTAGCGTAATTTTTTGCTATATGTATTATTAATAAGAATAATTTGATTTTTGGATAAATAGCGTGACCTAACTTATTTGGAAAAAAAAGACAAATTGTTGGTACTCCCATGGCAGGAGCTTTGATAACCAAAATCACAAAGCTTTTGGTTTTTTGAGAAGTACGTACCATATAATGAGGACGACGACACAATTTGAAAAATAAACAGGGAAAGACCTCCAGCATTCGGAGCAGCTCTGGTAGATTTATTATGTGATACATCCACACCTATACAATGTCCATATGTTCCTAAGTTTTTACGGAGTAATATTATTTAATTATAATTTTATATGTATAAGTAAATTCATGTCGTTGATATCAATCATGCCAACAAGCTAAAGTCTATTTAACCTAAATCTTTTCCTTCTGACAAATTTCAGACTATTATAATAGATATTTTTGATCCTCATCCTCCTGCGCCTTAAAGGTGCTCTCCAAGCTCCGGAAAAAACAGTTTTCTTTTTGTTTGAGTACCTACGAAGTTTTTTGAGCTTCAAATTTAATAACAAATGGCGTCTGTTCAGTGCCATTTTTCAATTTTCTAAGATTTTGGAAATAGATTGAAAAAATGTCTGTATAAAATTATAAAAATGCATACTCTAATTTAAATATAATAAATAAAATGCAAGTAATTCCCATGAGCGAGACTTATTCAATTTTTGAACTAGCTATATGGTCAAATTTTAATTAATGCATTCATTACTTTGAACTTTCATCACAGAGCTTTCATCTGTATTCTAAGTCGTGGCCTCAAAACCTTTTCTTTAATTTGAACTCATAGAGAACGAAATTTTTAAGGAGTTACAATTATATAAAAATTTGACCAACTCATTACTATTTGTAATAAGAATAAGTTGTGATTTTGGTTATAAAAGCGGTGCTTGCCTGTATTGTTCTATTCACTTTAAAATTTCTTTCAGTATCTCCGGGTCCCTTAATTAAAAAAAAATTGTAGTAAAATGCATCCACGGTGGCAAAGTGGCAGAGCTGCTGGCACGAGGACGGATAGACCCACGAACGATACCTGGACACATCACTTCATTTCTTCCCATTTAATTTATATATAACATTATGTAACATAAATCAAATTGATATGCACCAAAACGTACAGTACGTTATATCAATGAAGTAAGAGTTTTCAATTTTAATCCATTTATTTATTGGATGCAAGTGGATATCGTTTTGAAGCATATTAGATATATAATTAGGCGTCTTTTCGATGTAGAATCCCTATGTATGTTAGATGTCGTAATTTATCTTTCTATTCAACGCTGTTTTAACGGTATCGCTTCGATGCCAAATATACTTAATATGATGCGGTTTAGCGGTGCAAACGGATATCCGATTGATGTCTACTTTATGTCACCATGTCTAATTTGTTACTGGTATTCGATGTCGGAAGATAGGTTATACAGAGTCGTTTAGACATCGAATAGATACATTCATGTTTGCTGGGAGGATTGCGTCAATCTAATTTGAAACAGCTGATCAGAAATGTAGATAATAATAAACAATTCGCAGCGTCCCTTGCGGTGAACGGTGGACTTAAAACCAAATTATTAATCAACATTTTTACGGGTGTTACTTATACAGTATGGGCCACAAAAATGTTGCCGCTTTTTGAAATACTTGTAAATCGTTAGCCAATGGACGAAAAAACTGTATCTTAGTCTCTTTTTCTCCGTCTCTTATTCTACTATTTACAGGTAAAAACAATTTTGAGCTGAAAGACATAGCTTAAGAACAGGTAACCAAAGAGTGAGGGTGATTATTTTTGTCATTGCGCGAAGGTCATTCTTAGAGCTAACTCGGTGATTGTAGGTACTTACTAAAAGGCAGTGAATAAAAGGAAAAAAAATATAATGGTACATATTAAAATACAGGGAGCTTACACTTTTTCATTGGAAACTATTTGGAAATATGTAGAACAACTTCAGTGACACTTTAATCTTATTTAAGTTTTCACTATTCGTTCTTAACTTAATTGTTCATTGCATGGTTAAAGCCCGCTTCCCAACAAACATATGAATGTCGATTCGATGCCGTTTGCTGTCGAATTCGTAGCGCTAACGGTGGTATCGACTAAGTAATCATTTCGACTCATAGTAGATATCGGAATGTCTGTTTCTAAATGATATCTGAATTTACACTTCGACCAGAAGTGCGAAAACAGATAGTACGTTGTTTTAAAAAAATTGTTTATAATTTGGAAATTCATTTTCTTATCTTCCCGTTTTATAATGCGTATACCCAATAATTAATCCACTTATATGGGACTACGGCAGTTGTAAATGTACGATCGGACATTGGCAAGCAAGCGCGATTGTACACTGGATTAACGTAAAGTAAGCGATACTGGAACATCGGTCTTTGAATATATTGTTCTTCCAGTACCGTAAAAATGAAATGGATAACCAATAAGTGATTTTTCGATGGCCAGTGCATTTATTGTGATGAATCTATTCTAAACTGCTTATAATAAGCCCCGAGGGGTTCCTGAAGCTGTCTTTGGTGAATAGAAGAGAAGTGGGGTGGCGTCCCTTGGGACCCAAACGGTTGTAATTTGAATTATGTATTGTCTATTTTATGTTTACCATGTGTATAGTGTTTTTAACTCTCCATGCAGTTTTAGAGGATAGAGCTAGGGTTACGCTCCACAATTACGTACGAGTTCTTAGATTTTGTGTTAGGTAGGCTCGTAGACTTCATTTAATATCACCTCTTCATTTCCCTCTTTCATTCTTGAGTGCAGCCACCGGTGCTTGTGACCATTTTTGTCACAACCTCGGTAAGTGACAGCATTCACAGAGTAGCTTTTCAGCATCCATGAGCATCGTAACTTTGTCCATGGAGCCACTTTCCTTTCTGACTGCTTCTTCCAGTCCCTTGTGTTTTATTTCCTTTTGACGTCAGCGACATGGCCTTTGGTTCAGAAGCAGACTCTATTAATTGTAGAGGCTATTTAACACGTTCCATTTTAGAGTAAATTCTGTGTTATCGGATGGTTCCACATTTTCGAATATGTAAGAAATAAATATAATAATTATCATTATTCAATTCTTACTTAAATTGGCATCCATGATACCAGTACGTAAAATACAATTTTAGAAATAAAAATCATTACACAAATAATTTTCTACGTAAATTATGCGGAACCCCATATCCGATAACTTGAGCTTTCACCTAGTGCCAAAAGCTGCAAATGAGACGATTAAAATTCAGTGATTCACATTATAGATAATTAAACTTATAAAGTTGTAATCGGACTCAATAAATCTATATATAATAATCATTATTTAACTTTTTTTTCAATTGGTATCATACCTTCAGCTATTATGTTACTAATTAAATAGTAATTAAATAATATTTATTATATTTTCCTTTATCACGTGTTCGAAAATATAGACCCTATTAATAACTTGGAACATATACGTACGTATTGCTAAAATTATTTCACAGAGCACAAAATTCCTTTTTTATATAACACAATTATATAAGTCAAAATGTCATCTAAGTACTCAACTATTATGACCTTTATTTACTGAGTGAGAGTTAATCTATGGTCAAATTTTGATTAATGCATTCATTACTTTGAACTATCATCACAGAGCTTTCATCTGTATTCTAAGTCGTGAAAACATTTTCTTTAATTTGAACTCATAGAGAACGAAATTTTTAAAAAGTTACAATTATATAAAAAATTTGACCAACTCATTACTATTTGAAATAAGAATAAGTTGTGATTTTGGTTATAAAAGCGGTGCTTGCCTGTATTGTTTCTTTAAGTATCTCCGAGTCGCTTAATATCAAAAAAAATTTGTAGTAAAATGCATCCACGGTGGCAAAGTGGCAGAGCTGCTGGCACGAGGACGGATAGACCCACGAACGATACCTGGACACATCACTTCATTTCTTCCCATTTAATTTATCTATAACATTATGTAACATTAATCAAATTGATATGCACCTAAACGTACAGTACGTTATATCAATGAAGTAAGAGTATTCAATTTTTATTTATTTCTTTATTTGATGCAAGTGGATATCGTTCCGAAGAATATTAGATATATAATTAGGCGTCTGTTCGATGGAGAATCCCTATGTATGTTAGAAGTCGTAATTTATCTTTCTATTCAACGCTGTTAAAACGGTATCGCTTCGATGCCAAATATACTTAATATGATGCGGTTTAGCGGTGCAAACGGATATCGGATTGATGTCTACTTGATGTCACCATGTCTAATTTGTTACTGGTATTCGATGTCGGTAGAGAGGTTATACAGAGTCGTTTAGACATCGAATAGATACATTCATGTTTGCTGGAATTCATACTTGCATTTTTAGCAGCGAAGAAAAAAACTCTTCTTAAAATGTGTTCACACTTTCGTTTTTTCATCGCTGAAGTGAAAATTCAATATTATTTTTCCATCAGCGATAAAAAAAACGCAATTGTTAACTCATTTTAAGAAGAGCTTTTTTTTCGCTGTGTTAAAAATGCTTGTGTGAAACAGGCCTTAATGTCCTCTCCAAGCAATTTTTTTTTTACTTAAATCAAAGAGGCTAATGTTTCTTATCATTTTACTGCAAACCCCCATAAAATTTGCTAGCAGATTTTTAATTTTATAAGCTTTTAAAGTTTTTTATAATCCAAACTCTACAAAACCAACTTTACTTCCGACTTTCTAATTTTCTGTCTAAAGAAGAAGAATAACACCATTTGTTTTGATTGTCAACTAGGTATTTTGTTTAATAAATCTATTAATTATTCGTTTAAAGGTTGAAATTTGGATAAACTTATTATAGAAACGTTTATATTCTTTTAGAAACAATTAATATCATAAAAGAAGGCCAAAAACGTATTGTTTGTTTAAAAATCTAAATTTGAAATCAAAACAAAGAGTGTACTATCTTCTTTCTCAGAATCAGGTTGGTGATTCGCTCAATTGTTGCTCACAGAGTATTAAAAAACTTTAAAGGTCCCCTCCAAGCAAATATTTTTATTGCCTTATTCAGCGAGGCTGATGTTTCTTATCGTTTTGCTGCAAACTGCATCGATTTTGGTAGCATATTTTTAATTTTATATGCTTTTAAAAAATTTTATTTTCAAAACTCTACAAAACCTATTTAACGTCCGACTTACTAATTTAAGAAATTTTCATCCTGAAGAGAAAGAATGTACACCATTTGTTTTGATTGTCAACTAGGTATTAGGTTTAATAAATTCATTTAATATTAGTGTAAATTAAGGTATAAAATTAAATGAACTTATAATAGAGACGTTTATATACTTTAGGAAACAATTAATATCTAAAAATAAAGGTGGAAAACTAATGGTTTGTTTATAAAATTCAAATTTGTATTCAAAACAAAGAGTGTACAATCTTCTTCTTGAGCATCAGATTAGTGATTCGCTCAATTGTTGCTCACAGAGTATTAAAAAATTTTAAAAACAAATTATATAATATATACTGAACCGAATTGTATGCAGTTTGTAGAATAATGATCCTAGAACTTAGTTCTATAATATTAGCTATGTTATAAACTCATTTTTTTCCCGGAGCCTGGAGAGGACCTTTAAAAGCAAATAATAAAATATATACTGAACCGAATTGTATGCGGTTGTATGATCGTATACCTTAATTCTATAATATTATGTAATAACTTATTTTTTTCCCCGGAGCCTGGAGAGGACCTTTAACAATGAAATGAACAAGCAAAGAACGAATATCCAGAGTGAAAACTTCAGTGATATCAAAATTTCACTGAAGTTGTTCAATTTCCAAATAGTTTCTAAGGAAGAAGTGTAGGCACCCTTTATTATATTGTCTACCATTAAAAATAATCACCCTCAAAAAATAATCACCCTCAGTCTTTGCTTACCTGTTCTTGAACTTTGTCCCTCAGTTCAAAAATGCGTTTACTTGTTAATAGTAAAATAAGAGGCGGAGAAAAAGAGAGCAAGAAACAGTTTTTCCGTCCATCGGATAACGATTTACAAGTATTTGAAAAAGCGGAAACATTTTTATGGCCCATACTGTATAGAAGACGGATGAACTCTCGTATGTATACAACTAATTACTAACAACATTTTCATTACAAAAAATGACATTCAATTTAGATAGTTTTAAAGGACCCCTCCAAGCAATTTTTTATTGCTTTAATCAATGAGGCTAACGTTTCTTATCATTTTTCTGCAAATTCTGTTGAATTTGGTAGCATATTTTTAATTTTATGAGACTTTAAAGATTTTTATAATCAAAACTCTACAATACCTATTTTACCTCCGACTTTCTAATTTTCAGTCTGAAGAAAAGAATGTACACCATTTCTTTTGATTGTCAACAAGGTATTAGGTATAATAAATCCATTTAAAATTTGTGTAGAGATATACAATTAAATAAACTTATTATAGAAACGTTTATATACTTCAGGAAACAATTAATATCTTAAACGAATGCCGAAAACGAATTGTTTGTTTATAAAATTGAAAATCAAAACAAAGAGTGTACAATCTTTTTCTTCAGCTTTATATTAGTGTTTCAGACAATTGTTGCACACATAGCATTAAAAAATTAAAAGCAAATAATAAAATGTACACTGAACCGAATTGTACTTATGCGGTTTGCAGAATATTGATCCAAGACCTTAGTTCTATAATATCATATAATAAACCCCTTATTTCCCTGGAGCCTGGAGATGGCTTTTAATGAGAATGAAATCCGGTATATACAGTGGAATTTACCTAGAGCCAATTTATCATAATCTATCTGCATTAACATATAAATTAGAATTACGCTACCCACTGAGCAGCAGCGAAGCAGGTAAAGGTTGTAATTTATTAACATCATTAGAAGTATAGATTAATAGCAGATTACAATGTTACAATTACAGTATTCAGTTCAAGAAATGAGAGAATGGACTTTTCTATACATAACTTAGAAAAAAGCATTCTGATAAAATATTAAAAAAACACCAATGAGCCCCACGCTAAAAAGAATTTTGCACAATTCTTTACTCTGTTCAGACTTGAGCTGAACCAAATTCACACCAAAATTATCATGGCATAACATGATGGAAACATAGGAAACTCGATTATGTGCTCTCGGTAGAGCGCACACCTTCGCTGACGCTTATAAATGACCTTGACCTCGAGTTTTGACCAGTTTGCACTCAAAATTGGATAAACTGGTAATTGGATAATGACCAATCGTCCCACCAAGTTTCATGCAATATGGTTGAATACTTTTTGAGCACAGTACAGAGAATATATAGTATCCCAGAGCTATAGGGGGGATATTACGCGTGTCCCGGTAGGCTGTGACGTCACATGTCAACAATGGTGCGTACGTTTGTACGTACAGTACAAACACAAAAGATGGCTGCAACACACCCAACTTTTGTTAAATAACGTTTTCGGTGATATTTTTTTTAATTCCACATTACCGCATGCTATTATCCAATCTTTATAGTCATACGGACGAAAATTAAAAAATGACTGTTGATGAAATTGCTACTGGTCTTTTTACACCCAAAATAGTAACAAATTTTTAATCTTGAAGAAAACGATTTATTCAAGATAATTAGATCATTAGTCAGATCGGTCGCGTTGGCCGCCATCTTAATTCTCTATTCCACGTGACCCACAGCAATTCTGTTTACTATGACGTGACCTCTTGTTTAGATACATGACGTCACACCCTACCCAGAATAAATTTGAATAATACATGTAACTGGGGTACTATACTATTCTGTTTACTATGTTTTTGAGTTAGTAGTTATAAATGACCTTGATCGAATCGCTACCAAAATTCAATTATGGTTCTTGGACATTAACCAATCGTCCCACCAAGTTTCAGGCAATTTGGTTAAACATTTTTTGAGTTATTGAATGTAGGGTGATATCTTGATCTTTGACCCCATCGCTCTCAAAATATAACGAAATGGTCCCTGGACATTGACCAATCTTCACACTAAGTTTCATGCAATATGGTTGAATATCTTTTGAGTTATAACTTATAAATGACCTTGACCATTGACCGGATCACTTCCAAAATTCTACCAGACGGTTACGGGACAATGACCAATCGTCCCATCAAATTTTAGGCAATTTGGTTCAATGTTTTTTTTAAGTTAAGCGAATAACAAGATAATAAATTAATTAATTAATGCCTTCCAAAATAAAACTTTCCGTATATGCAATGGTAGTAATACAAGGATTTGACACCAGCTAAATATAACTTATATAAGTTAATGAATATAGAATTTATCAAGGCCACACTATGAACATGACGAATAGTACATCTATTACCATAAATTTAAAAAGTAATCTCCGGTCTTTCGTGAGAAAACAAGTCTCGTGTGTTGCACGTGATACCACCATCATGGAAGATGCAAGAAGCATGAACATTTGTGTATGCATTGCAAGAGCACAACTATAGTTACTAATGTATTATAGACTACTAACTAGGTTCATAATCTAGTGACCTTGAGTAGATAATAGCAAAACATTATCTATGAGGGAGGGAATTCACATATAGGAGCTG
>CANNZV010007035.1:0-12841 GCA_947561585.1 Caprella mutica | reverse complement strand
AACGGGTCCATCGCGTGTTGCAGGGCGGAGGGAGAAAAGCCCGGCCCGCTGTCGGTGACTTGCCATTCGATCCAGATGCCTTGGACGATGCGTTGGGTCACGGTGATGTCCCCCTTGGCGCCGATGGCATCGCGGGCGTTCAGGATCAAGTTTAGCAGGCCGTCTTGGACGCGGCCTATGTCCAGCAGGATGGGTGTGCTGGTTGCGTGGTTGTGACGCGCAACGTGACTTGGGGGGGCAGTGTGGGTGAGGCCAGCGTGTGCAGATCGCTGAGCAATGTGGCGAGGTCCGTAGCAACGGGCCGCAGGGGCCGTGGCCCGGGTGACATGGGCGATGGAGGACAAGAGCGCGCCACCACGGCGGGCGGCGGCCAGGGTGCCCTCGATCAGGGGGGTGGCTTGGGGTGCAAGGGTCCGGCAGGCGGTCGAGTTTGGATTGCAGGCCCAGGATGATCGTCAGCAGGTTGGAAAAGTCATGGGCCATGCCAGAGATCATTTGCGCGGCCAGTTCCCGTTTGCGGGTTTGTTGCAGGGCCTCTCGGGTTTTGGGTTTCCTCAGTGACGTCCATGGACAGGATGTAGACTCCCCCGCGCGTGTCGGGCGTAAAGGCCGCGCGGATGCGCCGCGCGGTGTCCGCGTCGGTGAATTCGATCACCGAAGGGGTGCCAGCATAGGCCTGATCGAGCGAGGGGCGATGCGAGTATAGGCGGTGCCAAGCACATTAGAGATGTGCAGGCCAAGGATGTTGCTGGGCCGCCCCGGCATCACAGCGCTTAGGCGACGGTTGGAGTATGTGTAATGCCCGCGCTCATTCCACGTGGGCGATGTGGGCGGGCATCATTTCGGTGGTCAGGCGGGTGCGGGCCTCTGATTCCGTGAGCTGGCGTTTGGTTTCTTCCAGCGTGGTGATCATCGCCGCCAATTCTCGGTTGGTGGCAGAGAGTCCGTGGCGTGGGTCAGCACCTGTTCAGACAGCGCATCTGAGCGGGCGTTTTAACAGCGCCTCTTGTTGTTTGATGCGGGTGATGTCGGTGTAGACCGTGACCCAGCCGCCTTGGGGTAGTGGGGAGCCTTCGACGCTTATGGTGCGCCCGTTGGCGCGGGTGGCGTTCCATGTAGTGAGGCTCAAACGCGCGGGCGATTCGACACGTTCGGTGACAAAGGCGGGGATGTCGTCGATGGCGCCGTATTCGCCACGCTCGGCCAGATGCTGGATGGTGTCCTGAAAGGTGGCACCCGGTGTGACCAGCGCGTCGGGCAGGTCGAACATTTGCTGAAAGGGGGCGTTGCAGACGGCCAGCCGCAGGTCGTTGTCATAGATCGTCAGCGCCTGGGCGATCAGATTGAGCCCTGCCGCTGTCAGTTTTCTGATCTGGATGTCGTTGTGCTGCACTTGGCCCCCTTTGTTGCCCGGAGTGCTAGCATTTCTGCCGCTGACGCGCAAAGGGGGCATTTGCCAGTTGCGATATGGCGCGCTACATCGGGGGTATGAAAAAACTGCATTGATCGCTTTGTTGGCCCCCGCCCCTGCGCTGGCGCATCCGCATATCTTTGGGATGTGGGGTTGGAGGTTTTTGTCACGGATGAGGGCAATTGGAGGCGGGTGAAGGTCACATGGGCCTATGATGCCTTGTATTCGCTGTTGATCACTGAGGATTACGGGTTAGATCAGGATGGGGATGCCGTGCTGACCCCAGGGGAAGAGGCGCAATTGGCAGGTTTTGATATGCGCTGGGTTGAGGGGTTTAACGGCGATCTGATCGGGCAGGTGGGGGAGGATGCATTGCAGTTGTCCGGGCCAATGGAGGCCACCGCCGTCATGCGTGAGGGTCGGATTGTGACCACCCATGTGCGCCAGTGGCGGGGGACCATCAGGTGCAGGGGCAAACGCTGTTGTTCAAGCCGTTCGATCCCTCGTTTTACACGGCCTATGACGTGCAATTGGGTGTAAAGGTGACGGGCATTGACGGATGTATGATTGGTAAGAAAGAGCCCGATCTGGACGTTGAAATGCAAAAGCTGCAAGGCGCGTTGGCCCAGTTGGGGCGGGATGAGGACGCGTTTGAGATGGGCTTTCCCGAGGTGGGAGAATCCTTTGCCACCGGGATAGAGATATCATGCGCGGGCTTTTGATTGCCATTTTGGCGGTGGTTGCCGCCGCTGTGTGGTGGCTGTGGCCCGGTGGTGGCATGGGGCCAGATCAGTGCTTGGGCAGCGGACAATCAACGAACGTTTCAGGACCAGATGGCTTTGGCGCTGCGCGGGGTGTGCGCGCGGGACGACCAGAGGCGATTGTTGCGCTGTTGACGGGGTGTTTTGCCTATGGGTTTTTCCATGCGGTGGGTCCCGGTCATGGCAAGGTGTTGATTGGCGGTTATGGTTGGCGCAACGCGTCGCGGTGCTGCGGCTGAGCGCGATTTCCTTGGCGGCCAGTTTGGGGCAGGCGGTCACGGCTGTGGTGCTGGTTTATGGCGGCGTTTGGCTGTTTCAGCTGAGCCGGGATCAGTTGGTGGGCACCGCAGATGGGCTGATGGCGCCGGTGAGTTACGCGATGATTGCGCTGATTGGTCTGTGGTTGTTGGGTGCGCGGTTTGCGGCGCTTGACGGTGCGTGCGGCCCCTGCCGGGGCATGCGCCCCATGCGGGCGGGCATTGTGAGAGTTGCGGGCATCGGCATGGGCCCACGGCTGAGGAGGTGGGTTCGGCGCGGTCCTGGCGGGATGCGGCCCTGTTGATCGGCGGGATTGCGATCCGTTCCCTGTACGGGTGCGCTGTTTGTTTTGGTGATCACCTTGGGGATGGGGATTCCGATGGCCGGGGTTGCCGGGGCGTTTGCCATGGCGCTGGGCACGGCGGTGGTCACGATTGGTGTTGGCGTGGGTGCGGTTGGTCTGCGCGGTGGGTTGTTGCAGGGCTTGGCGGGGTCTGGTTTGGCTGTGCGTGGTGCCGGTGATTGAGATCGCGGCGGGTGCGTTGGTTGTTTTGGCTGCGGGCGGGTTGTTGTTGCGGGCAGTTTAGGTCACCCCGCCCGGAATCAAGGGCGTAGCCCGCCGGGCAGCGCCAGCCCCCACCCAGGGGTGGCGCTTTTGCTAGGGCTAGGTGCTTCGCACGTTGGGTAGGGACGAGTTTGGCAACCATAAAGTGGGTAAAAGCCAATATGGGATGCGCCACCCCGGGGGCTGTCGTTGCCGGCTCAACGTCAAATCCCCATCCCGTAACAATTCGATACAATTCGGAAAAACTTAAGAAAAAGTTGACCTTCAGCTTACATCCGACAACCTTGGTGCGACAAGATTCGTAAGCAAGCGATCAGACCTGTCAAAAAGGCAGGCATGGGAGGACGACCATTGGCCAAGCCGCTGACCCGCGCAGAGGGACCGCAATCGGTTCCGGCACTTTTGCATCCGTAACGCCACGCAGTTCGCGGATGCGCCTGCGTACCGCGAAAAAGAATACGGTATCTGGCAAAGCTGGAGCTGGTCGCAGACCCGTGATGAAGTTGAAGCCCTCGCGCTGGGCCTGTTGGAGATGGGTGTCAATGAGGGCGATTTTATTGCCGTGATTGGCCGCAACCGGCCGTATCTGTATTGGGCGATGGTGTCAGCGCAGATGGTCGGGGCCGTGCCTGTGCCGCTTTATCAGGACGCCAATGCCGAAGAGATGGCTTATGTCATGAACCACTGCGGCGCGCGTTTTGCCGTGGTGGGCGATCAGGAGCAGGTGGATAAGATCATCGAAGTGCAGGACGGCCTGCCCGATTTTGAGCAGATGATCTATCTCGACCCTCGGGGGTTGCGCAAATACGATCATTCCGTGCTGACGCAGTATTCGAACGTGCAAGAGCTTGGGCGTCAGCACCGCGACAAGCACAAGGCGGAGCTGGAGGCGCGGCAGGCTAAGCTGGATTATGACAGCACCGGGGTGATGCTTTATACCTCTGGCACCACGGGCAAGCCCAAGGGTGTGGTGCTGAGCAATCGCAATATCATTGAGACAGCCAAGTCGTCGTCAGATTTTGATGGGCTGCGGCAGACGGATGATATTCTTGCGTATTTGCCGATGGCCTGGGTTGGCGATTTTATCTTCTCCGTTGGGCAAGCGATGTGGACCGGGTTCTGCACCAACTGTCCCGAAAGTGCGGACACGATGCACGTGGACCTGCGTGAGATTGGGCCGACCTATTACTTTGCCCCGCCACGCGTCTTTGAAACGCAGCTCACCAATGTGATGATCCGCATGGAGGACGCGAGCCCTTTCAAGAAGTGGCTGTTTGAGCGTTACATGGCGCATGCGCGCAAGGTGGGGCCCGCGTTGCTGGATGGCAAAGATGTGAGCTTTGGTGACAAGCTGAAGTACAAGATGGGCGAGCTGTTTGTGTATGGCCCCCTGAAGAACACGCTGGGGTTCAGCCGGGTGCGAGTGGGCTATACGGCCGGTGAGGCGATTGGGCCGGAGATTTTCGATTTCTATCGTTCGCTGGGGATTAACCTCAAGCAGTTGTACGGCCAGACTGAGGCCACCGTATTTATCACCGCGCAGCCCGATGGGGAGGTGCGTTCAGATACCGTGGGTGTGACCTGCCCCGGTGTGGAGCTGAAAATCGCGGATAATGGTGAGGTGTTCTACCGCTCTCCGGGTGTGTTTGTGGAGTATTACAAGAACCCTGAAAGCACGGCGGATACCAAAGACGCAGAGGGTTGGGTCGCCACCGGGGACGCCGGTTTTATCGAAGAGGGCACAGGGCATTTGCGGATCATTGACCGTGCCAAAGACGTGGGGCAGATGGCCTCTGGTTCCTTGTTTGCGCCGAAATATGTGGAGAACAAGCTGAAGTTCTTCCCCAATATTCTTGAGGCCGTGGTGTTCGGGAATGGCAAAGAGCAATGCACGGCGTTCATCAACATTGACCTGACCGCCGTGGGCAACTGGGCGGAGCGTAACAACATTGGCTATGCCTCTTATCAGGAGCTTGCCGGGCATCCGCAGGTGTTGCAGACGATTCAGGAGCATGTGGAGGAGGTAAACGCCTCCGTTGCGCAGGACGAGATGTTGTCGGGCTGTCAGATCCATCGCTTTGTGGTGTTGCACAAGGAGTTGGACGCCGATGATGGAGAGCTGACGCGCACGCGCAAGGTGCGTCGCCGGATCATCGAAGAGAAGTATGATGACGTGATCGCAGCACTTTATGATGGGTCGGAAAAGGTCTCTACCGAGACTGAGGTGACCTATGAGGATGGACGCAAGGGGTCGATCAAAGCCACGCTGGAGGTGCGTAGCGCCAAGGTGCAGACCGTGGCGCAGAAGATGGCTGCGGAATGAAGCCAATGGCGCACATTCTACTTCAGGATGAACTCAGTTTCTCCCGAATGTTGCCACAGTTGCAGGTAACACTCGACGTCAAGCACAGCGCGGAAACCGATCTGGTTTTGCCGCTGGCAGGGCGATTGAGGACAGACGGGCATGACACGATTTATTCTGGGCGCGACAGCTGGGTTGGCGATTTCAACGGCGATGGCGGCTGTGTTGTCGGTGGCATTTCCGCTGGGTACGCAAGATGCGACGGCGCAGGCGGAACCCGTGCCAGAGGTCAAAGAGACCACGCCGCAGATCAAAACAGAAATTGTGGCAGAGGTCATCGAGACGCCTCAGGCCCCGGCATCGCAGACGGTATCCAAACAAGCCGCAACAGAGGCGCGCGCGGCCTTCAATGCGTTGCTGCTCAAGGCCATCAACCCGACGGCAGAGATGCCCGACGTCTCGGACGCGCAGGTTGTGGCCTCGGCCAATGCCGCCGAAGCGTTTCGTCAGGCCACTGGCGCCGTACCGGATGCCAAAGCAGAGGGGGCGTCGAGCCTGCTCGACCTGTCGCACATTCCTGCGTCCGCCAGCGCGCCGATGCGTTCGGTCAAAGAGAGCTATTACGAGGTCTGGGACGATCTGATGCAGCGCTGTTACGACGTGGTTGGTCAGCAGGAGCGGATGGACGAAACCGGTCTGACCACACGGGGCGAGGAGCGCGTGAACTACGCCGAGTCCTATACGGAGCAGAAATGGTTTTCTGCCGACAAGGCGTTTTCGATCAGGGTCAAGACACGCGCAGCGGTTGGCAGCAACCGAGTGCTGCGCACCTGCATCCTGGAAAGCAATCGGTTTGCATTGGTGGACAAGACTGCCGTAGGCCAGTTGAAGGGCCGCTTTCACGACTGGTGGTCCAAGGAACGCTATGCGCAGGGCACGCAGGAGTTGGAATACCCCTACACCCTGTCCGAAAAACACAAGTGGTACGGTGGTTTGACCCGCTTTGGCTCTGCACAGGGCTGCGCGATCAAGGTGGAGTTCAGCCAGATCACGATTGGCTACGAAACAGATGCCAAGTTGTTCCTGACAGAGAGCGACGAGGGCAGTTGCGAACTGTCGCCTGGCACTGGCAAGGGGCCGGCGGGCAAGGTCCGGGTCAATCGGTTGCCGCAAGCCGGGAACTGACGCCCAAATCTATTGAAGTGACGGATTTGACCCCGCCGACGCCTTGCGCGACGGTGGGTTTTGGCCGTGTGCGGATCACCCATAAAACTAAGGGAGCAGCATAGATGAGCGCTGTTGAAAGCTACGTCACCGATGACGGGCGCACGATTGGCCCTGTGGTCATGGAGATGAAGAATATTACCCTTAGATTCGGGGGGGTTGAGGCGATCAAGGATATCTCTTTTGATATCCGCGAGGGGGAAATTCGCGCGATCATTGGGCCTAATGGGGCGGGTAAATCCTCAATGCTGAACGTCATCTCGGGGTTCTATGTCCCGCAGGAGGGTGAGGTCTGGTACAAAGGCGCGCGTCGCCCGCAGATGAAGCCGTTTCAGGTGGCCCAGCAGGGCATCGCGCGGACGTTCCAGAACATTGCTTTGTTTGAGGGGATGAGCGTTCTTGATAACGTCATGACGGGCCGTTTGACCCATATGGAGACTGGGTTGTTTGCCCAGTCTTTGTGGAAGGGCAAGGCCGAACGGGAAGAGATCGCCAACCGGGAAGTGGCTGAAAAGATTATTGATTTTCTGGAAATTCAGGCCATTCGCAAGACGCCTGTGGCGCGGCTGCCTTATGGTTTGAAAAAGCGGGTGGAGCTGGCGCGGGCGCTGGCGGCGGAGCCGTCTTTGTTGTTGCTGGATGAGCCGATGGCGGGGATGAACGTGGAGGAGAAAGAGGACATGAGCCGCTTTATCCTTGATGTGAACGATGAATTTGGCACCACGATTGCGCTGATTGAGCATGACATGGGGGTCGTGATGGACCTGTCTGATCGGGTGGTCGTGATGGATTATGGCCGCAAGATTGGCGATGGGACACCGACAGAGGTGCGCAACAATCAGGAGGTGATTGATGCGTATTTGGGGGTGAGCCATGATTGAACCAATCACGTTGGCTGCGCTGATGCTCATCGGGGGAGCGGAGTCTACTTCGGTCCGTGAGATTTCGGCCTGTATCAAGTATGTTCGTGCGGGCGATATTCTTGTGATGGATTACTTGAATCCGAAGCCGCCGAGCGGAGATCACACCAATTACAGAGCTCACGTCGGAAACCAAATGGTCTTTTTCGGACCACACCAAAGTGAAGAAGATGGCTACAACTGTTATGTGACAAGTGGTTCACCTGACATGGCCTTGTCGCTGCCATCGCTGTTAGACAGCTTGAATTTCACTACTGTCACTCCAACCGACTATGATGGTCAATATTCGAGATGCCGCCCTGATTTTGGCACTGAAATAGTTGCTTGGTCATCCGGGCCGCAGGGTTTTACCGCTGTGCTGGTGCTGAGTAAACTTGAGCCATCACCCGATTGTAGAGGAACATCATAATGCCTGAACAACTCGTCTATACATTCGAGGTTTTCCTCAACGGCCTTATGGCCGGGGTGCTTTATGCGCTGGTGGCTTTGGGGTTTGTGTTAATCTACAAAGCCTCGGGGATTTTCAATTATGCGCAAGGGGTTATGGCGCTGTTTGCGGCGATGACCTTGGTCGGCATTCAGAACGGGCAGGTGCCGTTTGCGCATTTGATCAATGCGATTTTTGGGACGGAAATTCACCACTTTGGCTGGCACATTCATTCGGTGATTGCGATTGCCTTTACGGTGGTGGTGATGATCGCGCTCGCCTGGGCGGTGCAGCGGTTTGTGTTTCGACATCTGGTGGGGCAGGAGCCCATTCTGTTGTTCATGGCGACCATTGGTCTGGCGTATTTCATGGAAGGCGTTGCGGACCTGATGTGGGGGTCGGATATCAAGACGCTGAATGTGTGTGCGTCCGAGGGGAACTGTCTGCCGCAGGGGATGAACGTCTGGTTTGAAGCCTCCACCTACGATTCATGGGGCACGGGGGTGTTCATTGATAACCTCGATATTGTCGCCACGATTGTGGCGGCGGTGCTGGTCGCCGGGCTGATTGCTTTTGCGCAATACACCAAGCAAGGCCGCGCGATGCGGGCTGTGGCGGATGACCATCAGGCGGCGTTGTCGGTGGGTGTGTCGCTGAACTTTATCTGGGTGCTGGTGTGGTCGCTTGCGGGTTTCGTGGCGCTGGTCGCCGGCATCATGTGGGGCGCGAAATCGGGTGTGCAGTTTTCGCTGTCGCTGATTGCGTTGAAGGCTTTGCCGGTGTTGATGCTGGGCGGGTTTACGTCGATCCCCGGTGCGATCATCGGTGGGTTGATTATCGGGGTTGGGGAGAAGTTGTTCGAGTTCCTGATTGGTGCGCCGTATCTGGGCGGGGCCACGGAGAACTGGTTTGCCTATATGCTGGCGCTTTTGTTCCTGGTGTTCAGGCCGCAGGGTTTGTTTGGGGAGAAGATCATTGAGCGCGGGTTTGATCGGGCTTCCCGGAAACTGTCCAGTGGACAGTTTCGTCCGATCAAAGGGCGGAGCCCCGGATGGATGCAGGCGCAACGGCGGGCTGAACCCCGCCCTACGGATCGGAGCGGAACGATGGACGGTGATCACAATGTTGATTGTAAAAACGTTTTTGTCGTGGATGGGCGTCGCGCTTTTTGCGTTGGGGTTCGCCGTATTTGTTCAGGCATGGGGCCTGTGGGGCGCAGAACGGCATATCATCGAATTCAGGCGCGAATTGCCGCCAACGATGGAGAACGGCGCATTTTGGGAAATTCCGGTGACGTTCCAAACTCAACTGGGTCTACTCATTGGCCTGCTTGCAATGGCAATAGGCCTCAGGTTGGCCTTTCCTCTAATAAGGAAGCTTCTTAATGTTCTACCGTGAAGCAGGCGACTTTTCGTCAACCTATGCACAAGACCAGCAGACCTTTCCGATCAAGTTTGATCGCTGGCGCTATTATGTGGTGTTGTTCATTGCCATTGTGATCGTGCCGTTCATGGTGAACGACTATTGGGTGAACTCGATCTTCATGCCCTTCCTGATCTACGCGATTGCGGCGATTGGGTTGAATATTCTTGTGGGATATTGCGGGCAGGTGTCGCTGGGCACGGGCGGGTTCATGGCTGTGGGGGCTTATGCCTGTTACAAACTGATGACGTCCTTTCCGGATGTGTCGATGTTCATTCATGTGCTGCTTGCTGGGGTGATCACTGCCGGGGTGGGGGTGTTGTTTGGCCTGCCATCCTTGAGGATCAAGGGGTTCTATCTGGCTGTGGCGACGCTGGCGGCGCAGTTCTTTCTTGTATGGCTGTTCAACCGGTTCCCGTGGTTTTACAACTATTCCGCCTCTGGTCAGATCAACGCGCCGGAGCGGGATACATTTGGGATCACCATTGTGGGTCCCAATACAGAGGCCTGGGCGGCCTATATGTTCTGTCTGATTTTCACCATCGCAAGTGCAGTCGTGGCGCGGAATATGACGCGCGGGGCGACGGGGCGCAAATGGATGGCCATTCGCGACATGGATATTGCGGCGGAGATCATTGGGGTGAACCCGCTGAAGGCCAAGTTGACGGCCTTTGCGGTGTCTTCGTTCTTTATCGGCATCTCGGGCGCGTTGTTCTTTGCGATCTATCTGGGCGCGGTAGAAGTCGGCGAGGCCTTTGGCATCACCAAGTCGTTCCTTGTGTTGTTCATGATCATCATTGGCGGCTTGGGGAGCATCTTTGGCAGCTTTGCGGGGGCGGCATTTCTGGTGCTGTTGCCTGTTTTACTCAAGATCATGCTGGCTGATTCAGACAGCGACATTTCCCAGATGCAGTTGACTTTGTCCTGGGTCATGCTGGCAGCCCTCATTGGGTGTGTTGTGATGTTTGGTGTCACGGCTGTGCGCAACCGTTCTGCGACCGTTGGCGGTGGCATGATGTGGGTGGGCGGCGCGATCGCGGCCTTTGTGGCTTATGCGTTGGTCATTGGGGGCCTGGGTTGGCCGACAGACATTGTGGCGCATTTGCAGTTGGTGATTGTGGGCGCGTTGATCATCATATTCCTGATCGCAGAGCCGCATGGAATTGCGCAACTGTGGCGCGTTGCCAAGGAGAAATTGAGATTGTGGCCCTTCCCGCACTAGGGTGGGGTCATTGGCGGTGCGCAGTGAATGCGCACCCTACGGACGACCGGGGCTAGCCCGGCAATAATCGGATAAAATCCAAGGGAGGAAACACCGATGAAATATAAACTAGGTACAATGGCCGTGGCCACAATGATGGCCGCAAGCCCTGTGATGGCGGACCTTGTGTTCCCGTCGCTGAGCTATCGCACGGGTCCTTATGCGGCGGGTGGTATCCCGTTTGCGGATGGCTATGCGGATTACTTCACGCTGCTCAATGAGCGGGACGGTGGTATTGGCGGCGTGCCTGCGCGCGTGCTGGAGTGTGAGACGGGCTATAACACCGAGAAGGGTGTGGAATGCTACGAATCCACCAAGGGCGAAGGCGCGTTGGTGTATCAGCCGCTTTCCACAGGGATTACGTATCAGTTGATCCCCAAAGCCACGGCGGATGACATTCCGATCCACTCCATGGGGTATGGCCGTACGTCTGCCGCCAATGGTGACGTGTTCAGCCACGTGTTCAACTATCCGGGCAACTACTGGCATGGTGCCTCTGGTGTCATCAACTATCTGCTGGAAAGCAACGGTGGTGATTTGAACGGCAAGAAGATCGCGCTGGTCTATCACAACTCTGCTTATGGCAAGGAGCCGATCCGTACGCTGGAAGAGCTGGCCAAGAAGCATGGTTTTGAGCTGAGCCTGCTGCCCGTTGACCACCCCGGTCAGGAGCAGAAGTCGCAGTGGCTGCAGATCCGTCGTGAGAAGCCTGACAATGTTGTCATGTGGGGCTGGGGCGTCATGAACCAGGTGGCGATCCAGGAAGCGGCGAACATCCGTTATCCGATGGATCAGTTCATTGGTGTGTGGTGGTCCGGTGCGCAGCATGACGTGCTGCCAGCGGGTGCTGCGGCTGATGGCTATAAGGCGATCACCTTCCACGCGGTTGGCAAGGATTATCCGCTGTTTGACGACATTCAGAAGTATGTTGTTGATGGTGGCAAAGCTGCCGGTGCAGGCGATCAGATTGGTACGGTTCTTTATAACCGTGGCATGTATGCGGCCATGTGTTGGCAGCAGAGGCTGCCAAGGATGCACAGGCCGCCACGGGCAATGCGGAAATCACCTCAGGTGATATGCGCGACGCCATGGAGAACCTGAACATCACCGAAGAGCGGATGGCAGGTCTGGGCATGCCCGGCTTTGGTCCCTCCTTCCAGGTGTCTTGTGAAAACCACGGTGGTCCCGGCCTTGTTGGCGTGGCCCAGTGGGATGCATCCGCGCAGACGTGGAGCCTGATTTCAGAGCTGTCCGCGCCTGACATGGATGTGATCCAGCCCCTGATTGATGAGGACTCTGGCGCGTTTGCGGCTGAGAACAACATCGAAGGCAACTGCGGCTAAGGCTGCATCTTTCCCCCCGGCTGTCCGATGGGATGGCCGGGGATTTTCAGGAATTTTTTCGAAGGACTTGCGCCATGCTGGACGCCGCCAAAACAACTGAGGTTGCCGCAGACAATCTGCTGGAGGTCAACAACATTGAAGTGATCTACAACCATGTGATCCTTGTGTTGAAGGGCGTCAGCCTGAACGTGCCCAAGGGTGGGATCACCGCCTTGCTGGGCGGCAACGGCGCGGGCAAGACAACGACTTTGAAGGCGATTAGCGGCTTGCTGGCGAGTGAGCGGGGTGAGGTCACCAAAGGCTCCATCAAGTATCGCGGCGATGTCATTCAACATCAGGACCCGGCTGAAACCGTGAAGCGCGGTGTTGTTCAGGTCATGGAGGGCCGCCATTGTTTTGAGCACCTGACGGTTGAGGAAAACCTGCTGACCGGCGCCTATACCCGCACCGATGGCAATGCGGCCATTCAGCGGGATTTGGAGCTGGTTTATAATTACTTCCCGCGTCTGAAAGATCGGCGCAAGTCGCAGGCCGGGTATACGTCCGGTGGCGAGCAGCAGATGTGCGCGGTGGGGCGGGCGTTGATGTCCAAGCCAGAAACGATTTTGCTGGATGAGCCGTCCATGGGGTTGGCCCCACAGCTGGTTGAGCAGATTTTCGAGATCGTCAAGACGATCAATGAGAAAGAGGGTGTTACGTTTTTGCTGGCTGAGCAGAATACCAACGTTGCCCTGCGGTTTGCCCACTACGGATATATTCTGGAGTCTGGTCGTGTGGTGATGGACGGGCCAGCCGCCGATCTGCGTGAGAACCAGGATGTGAAGGAATTCTATCTGGGCATGTCGGATGAGGGCCGTAAGTCGTTCCGCGATGTGCGGTCTTATCGTCGGCGGAAGCGTTGGTTGTCCTGACGTGGTGATGGGCGCGTAGGATGGGTGGTTCCACCC
>CANNZV010007034.1:0-12847 GCA_947561585.1 Caprella mutica | reverse complement strand
ATTTCCAGCGATTATATTATTGAAACAGCCTATAAGTGCTTGTTCGGCATTTATATAACTTTCAATTATATAATCACTATCCACTATTCGTGAGAGTTTGTTGTAAAGTTCATCTAGTATTTCAACATCATTATCTATGCAGGCTATTATATATCTCATCTTTTGCTCCAAAATTGAAATAGTAGCCAATTAAATTTTAAAACTAAATATAACTTTTAAAGTTTTTTTTGCCTTTAGTCAAACTTTTGTACAAACTTTTTTGACTTCTCAATTATTTTATTATCTTTTGTAAATAAAATAACTTCATAGTTGTCTTTAAATGAATCTTTCGTCCAGTTCGTACTTCCTAAAACTAGAACTTTCTCATCAAAGATTGCTATTTTAGTGTGTAGTTTCTTATCAGCTATGATAGTTTTAATACCACTTTTTTTAAGCATTTTGTATATCTCATCATCTTTTTTCACTTTTGATTTGTCAAAAATAACTGTAATACTGATTTTTTCTTTTGATTTTTTCACTAACTGTTTTGCAAACTTTTTGTATGAAAAATTGTACATAGAAATATATATACTACTCTTTGATTCTTTTATCAAATCCACTATTTTATCTTTTGTTTTATCTGCATGCTTGGGTAAAAAGTAGATTTCATTTGTATCTTTTAAAGAAAAAGCATCTTTTGAAAAGGCAAAACCACTAACTAAAACTAATAAAACTAAACATCTTAAAACAATACTATTTTTCATCATCTAAAACCTCGAACATCTCTTTTGGTATTTTTGTTGGTTTAAAGTTTTTTAAATAAGCTAGTTTAAATGAACCTTTAAATAAAACTTCTCCATCTCTTAGAACTTCTTGGTACATCACAACTGATGCAGCCTTTTTCTCTGCAAGATTACAAGTAACAACTAAATCATCACCAAATACAGCAGACTTTATATAATCAGCTTCCACATGTTTAACCACAAAAAACTCATCATCTTGATGAGGAGATAAACCTCTTTTGAAAAAAAGCTCAGACCTAGCTCTCTCACAAAACTTCAAATAGTTGGCATAATAAACAACCCCACCTACATCCGTGTCCTCGTAGTATACTTTTATATTTAGCACATAAACTCCTAAAATAGCCTATTCTTTAATTTTTATTCTTATTTAGGGACAAAATAAGGGACAATTTTAGATAAATTATCAATTCTTATTGAGTCATCTTCTTTTATATATTTTGCATAAGTTTTCAATGTTATATCAACATTTTTATGACCTAACATTCTTGATACCCAAAGTATATTTTCACCTTGCGTTATCATTGAACTAGCAAAAGTATGACGCAGATTATACATTTCTCTTTCTTTGATACCTATTTTTAATAAAAAAGATTTTATTCCTCTATCTACTTCTATTAATAAAAGCATAAAAGGAAAATTGTGCTAATAAAATTGAATATACATCTCTAATCTAAACTCATTAAACAAAAGAATAAAAGACAAAATCATCTCAAAATATTTATCAGTACTTAATACTTTTTTAACAGGCTATTATTTACTGAGTACTTGTAATTGTTCCAACTGTAGCAATTATTTTATCAATTGTTGTTTTACCACGTAGAGTTTTTGTTTTTACGATTAATTCTACAGGAAGTTCGTCTCTATAGCTATTTACAAGTTTTATATAATCTATATCTTCAGCATCTTTACTAATTTTTACATTTCCATTAAGTGCCCCATCATTAGTAGAAATTTGAATTATTACTTTTCCTTGGTCTGTACTATCAGAAATACCACTAATCTTAAAGTGACTTTCTAAAATTTCTGTTACAGAAGTATTTCTATTATTTTTTAGAATATTTTTAGCTTTTTCCTTATCAATAGTATCACCAAATGTATCATCATTACTTACTACAGAATATGTTACACTGTCATTCTTTTTTACAGGTTCAAGAACTGCTTTTTTACCTTCTTTATCAATTGTTTTATAAATAATATTATTATCTACTTGTGAATTCATCTTTGAAAAACCATTTATTATATTACTTTGCTTTTCAGTTTCCTCTTGAGATAAGGCTATTCTTTCTTGAGACTCAATATATTTTATTGAAATATAAGTGCCCACAGCCCCAGCAGTTACAATACCTGTAATAAGTGTTATCATTAATATCTTTTCTTTTGCACTCATATCTCTTGTTAACTCCTTAAATATTTTCCCAACAGCTTTTATGTATTTTAACTTGGACGAACCTTCATCTACTTTAATATAAACTTTTATACTTTTTAATTCATCTTCGGATAAAGCTACATCTTGATCTTGATACTTAATAACTTTATATGTAGTATTTACAAATTCTTGAAATTTAATAATTGCATTTGCAATATCTACATCAACATGACCTCTTAATCTATTTAAACTATCAGTATAGCTTGTTTCAACATCAAAACTATCAATAAAGTCTTCTAATGCAATTTCGATTGACTGATCATCAACACATTTTTGATCTAACAGTTCATAATAATAATATAAATCTTCTATACTTTCTATTTTAATTTGTGTTTCTGGCATTTACTTCCTTATATGTAATTTAAATTTTATTTTTTCTAATTTACTATTCGTCCATTACTTTTGAAGCGAATAAGCTCAAAACTTTTGCAGATGGATATGTTGATAATGATGCTATACCATTCGCTAACTGTATTGGGACTAATGCCCCATCATGTTTATGACTAACTAATGTTTCAATAGTTTTTATGATTCTTTCTACACCTATCAAGTCAGTTAATTCTTTAGAATCTTTATATTTCCCTGTAGGAATACTTAATACTATTTGATGATGTTTACTTGTACTAACAAACATTTTATTACCATAATTTACTCTATGACCATATGGTTCTTTTTTATTAGGTTTTATTCTTATATTATGATCAATATATTTATTATCTGGAAGAAAGTACATTAGACCTTTTTCTTCCTCTTCTACTAATACTTTTTTAGAAATAATTTCCAAATGTTCAACAAAAGAACCAGATTTTTCCTGACCAGCTATATGAATTTTTATATCTTTATCTTTTGCATATTCGAAAAATCTTCTTATAGGTATAACTAGCTTAGAATATTGACTATTTAATGACAGAGGACCATCTTTTAAAAATAATGTATCTTCAAGAGTAGCAAAATTTTTTAAATCCCAATAAAATCTTATAGGTGTGAAAAGTAATATAGTTTCATACACTACCATATATGCAGTAGCAACAGTACTTGGAGTATGTTCATCAGTCATATCTAAATGAAAACCTATTATATCGGTAATATAAACTATATTATTACAATGAGGACAAATATCTTCTTCTTTATCATAAGATAAACTCTCAATTTCTTTTTCACAATGAGGACATTGAAAAGAAGGAGATGTATTTGTCTCATCTTCTTCCCACTTTTCATATATGATCCATTTTAGAGTATTCATAGGTTCTCTCTCTAATGAAGGATCTTTAAAAGAATCAAATATTATTTTTCTTACTGCATTATAATTATTCATATCTTTTAAAGAAACACCTCTTAAAGGAAATGCTGTAGAGTGGTATAATGCAGAGTCAGACATTATCCTTTTTAGATCCAATGGATGAGGATACTTATTATCAATTTTATCTATTGCATACTTATCTAGAGTAAGTAATGCTACTTTTATAAAAGATAGTTCTTTTTTAGGCAAAGTTTTTGAATCTATAACTTGTAATGAACCATCAACACAAAATATTATGTTAAGTGGTTTTTCATCAGTATTAAACTCATTCCATTCACAAGCATATTCTTTACTTGAATAAGTAGTACTTTCAAACTGTTCAATTAAACTTTTTACTAATTCACTATCTACTACTTCTAAATGACCCAATTTATTTGCTCTTTCAGCAGGAAGTCTGCCACTTTCTGAATAAGGCATAATTAACCTACTTACTTACAGCTTCAAAAAGCTTAGTCTGTACTGGCACTACAAATCTATGTGAGAAAGTTAACATTCTCATATATCCTGGTGTTCTAGAAAGAGTAATATCACGCTGAATATCATCAAATAGTATTTGTAGTCTTGATAATGCATTAACTTCATCAATTGAAGAAATATGACCAACAAAAAAGTTTTCTGTTTGTATTAGAAGTTCTTTGCTAATTGTCGATGGTGATTGAGTAGAATAAACCATCCCAATATGAAATTTAGCATCCTCTTTTGCAAATCTTGCATATACTCCAGTAACATCTCCATCTCTAGGAAAAAGGTTATGTGCTTCTTCGAAATACAACTGAATGAAATGATTATTAAGAGTATTTGAAACAAACTTCTTTTCTTGATGCATGAAAATATGTTTAGAAATTAGATCTGAAAAATACATTCTAATTTTATCATCAGCATTACCAAGATCTAATATTATTGTAGAACCATTATCTAATTCAGTTAATATTTCTTCTACAAAATTTCCAGCATTTTTATCATGATATTTAATATATGGTCTTAACATTTGAGGACCACCGCCAGTTTGTGGACTTAAGAATTTTAATAATGCTTGATCATCTGCATCAAACACAGGTTTTCCACTTTTCTGTAATGCTTTATGATCTTTATTTTCTTGAATAAAAGTAGCAATCTTTTCTAAATGTAATTGTAGCTCTTCTAAGCTATTTGGCTCTATATAATCTTCATCTGTATATATTGCTTCAATTAATACTTTATTAAAATGTGGATTAAAATGATTAGGTGCACTAGCTGCCCCACCTATTAGTCCAAGTTGTCTTAATTTTGATTCATCAGCTCTAAAACCTGCCCTAGATAATATTGCCCAATACATTTGAACTTTTCTAATTCCTCTATATTTTGCACTTCTATCTTGAATAGATTTTAATTCATTAATATTTGGTAGTTCAATACTCGAAAAACTACGAACATATTGTGCTGTTTGATTATCATTTTCTAAAAGTCCAGAAAGTATTTGTATTGTTGAATCTGGTTGTTCGAAGAAGTTTAATTTTAATGGTTTTGAAGGTGTATTTTCTCTTTTTGTTAAAGCATATACATGACATCTATCTTCATAAGCACTTCTTAAAGATTTATTTCCATCTT
Organism: Caprella mutica; assembly: GCA_947561585.1. Classification (NCBI taxonomy): domain Eukaryota; kingdom Metazoa; phylum Arthropoda; class Malacostraca; order Amphipoda; family Caprellidae; genus Caprella; species Caprella mutica. The sequence continues at coordinate 7,752 of CANNZV010007034.1, read as the reverse complement.
GTGGGTTATCATTGGCATATTCACCATTTACATCAAAAATTAATTGACCTACTGTTTTATCTTCTTTAGTAGTTTCAATCATGCTTTGTGCAAGCAACTTAACAACATTACTTTTTCCAAGTCTTGTTTTACCAAACATTGCAGTTCTAAAACCTCTAAAGTCATTTGTCGAAACATTTACGGGAACATCTAACTCTTTATTATTCATAAAAGGAAGATTACATTCTGTAAGTCTTAATTTACCAATAGGAAATCTATTTTCTTCTTTAACTATCCCATTTACAATTAGATCTAATAGTTCATCTGTAGGTGAAAATATTTTATAATGATGTTCATTAACAATATTATTTACATCACCAGAAAAAGTTAATTTATTTTTATTTATTGGATCAGAATAAAACATTCCCAGTACCTTAGTAGATAAGGCACTCCATTGTAATTCACTTTTAGTCCATACATCAAGTTCAGGCATTGATTTTTTATGTAATTCAAAATAAGTTTGTTGTGTTTCTTGCTTTAAAGGTGTTGTAGCTACTCCACTTACTCTTAATAATGTAAAGTGAGGAGGTAATTCATCAAATGAACTAGGACACATTATCAAATAAGAACCTCTAGGAACTCCACCTACTGCAATTTTATATGGATCAGATGTTATAATTTTAACTTCTTCATAACCAATATCTAAAACATAACCAACAAATTTCATTTTTTTAGTTTGGCCTGAGCTTTCAAATTTTGATTCATTTATCAAAAAATCTGTCAATACTCTCATTTGTGAATTTTGATACTCTACATTCTGCATAAAATTTTTCATTTTTTTTCCTAGTATGATTTAATTATTAATTCACTGTACTTCTTTCTATGTGCTGAAAGTCCCGAAATACTACTGTATCTTGAAACTTCAATTAATTCAAAATCATTTTCATATAATTCTCTAATTGATGAATGATTAGCATTTGTTAAAAGTATTTTTACACCCCTATCCTTTGCTTTCTTTAGAGAATTAAAAAGTCTTATTTGATCATCCCATGAAAATATTTTTTCATTGTAAGCAACAAAGCCATTATTATTATGTGCTACAGTATAAGGGGGATCAACAAATAAAAAATCATTTTCTTTTGATAAATCAATTGTTTTTTCAAAATCAGAGTGAATAATTTGAGTGTTTTTAAAAATAGTTGATAAAGATTCAAAATTATCATTTTCATAGATAATTGTTGATTTTTTTCCATAAGGTACATTAAATTTTCCATTTCTATTTACACGATATATACCATTAAAACAAGTTCTATTTAAGTAAATAAATCTTGCAGCTTTTGTATGTTCTGTACGTGTTTCTTTAGTTCTCATTTTATAATAGTAATCTTCTGAATGATTAAATTGATGAATTTTTAATTGTGAAAGTAATTTAGAAGGATTATTCTTTATACATTTATATGTAGTAATTAATTCTAAATTCAAGTCACTTAAAATAGCTTTTTTAGGTTGCATATGAAGATATACAGAACCACCACCTAAAAAGGGTTCAATATAACTATTATAATCTTTTGGAAAATGTTCTGAGTATTTAGAGATTAACCATCTCTTACCACCAACCCAACGTAAAAAAGGTTTTACTTTCAAAAAAGTCCTTATCAATATTTATTTTTATATAATTATTATTTACTTAAAATTTGGCACATAAATAATAATTTACTCTATATAATCATAGCATAAATATTATAAAATAATTAAATTTTTATATTATATTTATATATTTGTTAATAGTTATTCTTTACATGATTTAGCATTATACTATAATGTCTGTAATAGAATTATATATGATGGTCTTATTATAAGTAAAAAAATTTTCGCAAAATTAATTTAATATGTAATTTTGAAGTCCTCACTACTTCAATATATATATATATATTTCTAAAAGCTAAATATGTTAAAATCCGTTTTTAGAATTTTACATATTTCAAGGTGGTTTTTTGTCTATTTTTGCGTTACAGTCTTTGGCTGGTGGGTTTCTAGATGAGGATTTAGAACATTTTAATAAATATTTCGATGATTGGTGTATTCAATTTGATAGTTACGAAGACGCTTCTTTGATTGTGGAGACTTTGGAGAATCAAGAGGCTATTGATATAGTAGAGATTACGCCTTTGAGTTATCCTAAATACTTTTTCAACGACCTTCAAGGTACTATTCATACTACTAGACAAATAGATGATAAGATAGTTTGTGTAGTTGAGCCATATATGGGAGCTAGTTTTAGGATTGCTGTTTGTGATTTAAATACAAAAAAAGTGAGATTATCAAAGACCCATTACAAAAACATCCCAAATGTTGAGAGTGCTTTTGCAAACTTTGGTGATTGATTATTAATCTATTTATTTTAAGAAGAACAACTTACATGTGATACACCTGCTATATCAAAAAGATTAGCAGGTTTCAATCTATAGTATTTTTCTTCTATTTCTTTTGATTGCTCTGCGTATGGGTTTGTCATAACTTCTTGAAGTTCATGAATCAAACTGTAGTCATCTTCATTTGCTTTTTCATATGCAGGTACCAAAAACCACTCTCTTAGTGTGTATTTTGGGTTTATTTTTTTCATTTGTTTTGAAAGTTCTTCTTTTGATGAAGATGAGTCATTTATAGATAATTTCCACTTTCCAAACCAGTTTTCCCATCTATCTTTTAAGTTTTTTTTATCATCAATACTTTTATAAAAACTTTTACTAAGAGCTTCTATATCTTTAGGAAGACAAGATAATTCTCTAAAGAAAATAGTATAATCAACTGATGTTTCAATCATGAGTATTATCAACTCTTTAAACAGCGCTTCATCAAACTCTTGTATTCCTAGTTTGCTCGCCCACATTTTTTCCATTTTTTCTTGCATCTTATCTGTGAAGCTATCTTCTATTTGTTCTATATATTTTTGTGCTTCTTCATCTTCTGTTAGTAAAGGCTTTAGTGCTGTACAAAACATCTTAAAGTTTTGTTTTGCTGCTTCTGGCTGATTGAAGAAAGAAAAGTGAACTCCTCCACCAGTCCAAGGTTGATACCTAGGATAAAAGTTATCTATAAACCCAAAAGGACCATAATCAAGAGTAAAACCACCAACCGAACAGTTATCACTATTGAAATTACCTTGACAATAACCTACTCTTATCCAGTTTGATATAAGTGAAGTGAGTCTATCTCTAAAGCTTTTTGCAAAAAGAATTATTTTATCTTCTAGTGTTAAATCATTATTTATATCAGGATATTCTCTTTGTATTGCATGTAAAACTATTTGTTTCAACTCTTCTTTTGCTTTTAAGTGTTCATTTTTTCTAGCTCGTCTTCCAAATAGTTCTAGTTGACCTACTCTTATAAATGAAGGTGCAACTCTAGTTGATATAGCTATTTTCTCATCTATCATAACTTCAGGGTCTTTTGAATAAGAACCTTTTGTAAACCATGGTCTTTTCACAGTTTCCCTTTGTGAAGTATATAAACTCAGAGACCTAGAAGTAGAAATACCCAATTCATTCATATGTTCTTGTGCTAAAAACTCTCTTATACTAGATCGAAGAACGGCTCTTCCATCTGCACCTCTACAGTATGGAGTTCTTCCTCCACCTTTTAGTTGCATTTCCCATCTCTTACCATTTAAAACAGCTTCAAGGATAGAAATAGCTCTTCCATCTCCATATCCATTTCCAGTTTGAAAAGGACATTGTTGATAATACTCAGTGCCATAAATAGCTAAGGCATATCCACAAGCCCAACCATCTTTTTTTAGACCCTCAGGTAGACTTGAAGTATCTGCTGAAAACATTTTCATAAAATCTTCATTTTTTGCAAGTTCATCATCAAATCCCAACTCTTCAAAAAACTTTTTGCTATGAGCTATGTATTTTGGTCGTTTGATAGGTGTAGGTTCTACTGGCACATAATGCCCACTAAAAACCTCTCTTGGATTGTGATTCTGTCCATCTTCACGTGCATCTGGGTCACAATTTAAAGTATTAACTAATGAATAATCTGCAAAATATTGAAGTTCTTCAAGTGTTTCTATTTTTTTCATAATATATATTCTCTCTTGTATTTAATGTAATAAATAAATTTTTGTATTTTTTAAATTTTAATTTTCTATTGAGAAAAATTATCAAGTGAATTATACAGAGGTGTTTCTTTAAAAGGGATTGAAGTTTATATAAAAAGATTAAAAGAATAGGTTCTAAACCTATTCTTTTTAATTTCCACAGTTGATTTCTCTAATTCTATTTAATAGATGAAAAACATCATCGATATTTTTCTCTATATTTTCAGTCACTGCAAAAATCTGTTCATTGTCATAATTTTCAGCATATAAGTCGACTGTATCTTGAACCATACTATGTACTCTATGGTGAGCTGCTTTTAAATCCTGCCACTCTTTTGTATTTGCAAAAGCCTCATTTTCGTTTGCATCTATCCATTTTCCTAGATTACACTCATGATGATTTTTTACTTTAAATTTAAAACCTTCTTTACATTCTGAGAAGTTCGTATTTTTAAATACAATATGGTCTGATTTTAATTTATTTAAATCAAAAATCATATCTGTATTACAAATTCTTTTTTGAGCTTCTTTATCAAAACTTGTTTTATTTACTACAGCTTGAAGCTCTTGTGCAAGAGAAGTTGTATTTTCTGCCATTTGGCTAATACTTGAAGCAAGTGTTGCATTTTGTTGTGTAGCTTGATCAAGTGAATTAACAGTATCGTTTATTTGATTCATAGCTAATTGCTGCTCTTTTGAAGCATTTGCCACGTCATTTATAAGTTCAATTGTAGAATTGATATTTTCATCAAGTTCATTGTAACCACTAATCATTTCAGTAGTTACATTTTTCCCTGTTTTAGCTTTGTTTGTAGCACTTTCAACTAAGTCTTTTATCTCTTTTGCAGCCTCAGCACTTCTGTTTGCAAGATTTCTAACTTCTTGGGCAACTACTGCAAAGCCTTTTCCAGCCTCACCTGCTGTTGCTGCTTCAACTGCTGCATTAAGTGACAAAATATTTGTTTGGAAAGCAATTTGATCAATAACAGAAATTGATTCATAAATATCATTTACTTCACTACTTAACTCATCCATAGATTTTGAAGTTCTTGAAGCTAAGTCTCTTCCTTTGTCATTTGACTTGATTACACTTTGCGCATAATCAGCCATTTTAGAAGCATTTTGACTACTTTTATTTACTGTTGCTGATACTTCTTCTATTGCTGCTGCTGTTTGTTCTAGTGAAGCTGCTTGAGTATTTGAAGAATCACTTAGTTTTCTAGATGAAAGTGTTAGTTCATTTGCACTTAAAGTCAAGTCTTTATTTGATTTGTCTATTAAACACATTACTTCATTGATAGTTGATTGTGTTACTTTTGTACCACTCATTAAAGAAGCAATTAACCCTGTAAGACCTTCAATATGAGGTATTTTATAGTCATACTGCGCATTTGATAAAGCAACTAATGAATCAGATAAAATAATCAGATTTTTTTGTAAAGTTTTTATCATACTATTTATCTCAGTTACAAGTGAGTCTACTTCTTTTGAGTGAGCTGTTCCTTTGATTGTATCATTTAACAATCCTGCATTTACTTTTTCAATAATAAGTTTTGTTTCTTCTATTACTAATCTATCTTGCTTAACACCATCTTGTATAAAGTCTAAATAAGAATTGAAACTTTGAACTAAATCACCTATTTCATCTTTTGAATTAATATCTATTTTTTCAGACTCTGATGAATTATTTTTTCTAATTTCATCAATAGAATTTTTCAACTTAAATATTGGAGAAAGTATATTCTTTTTGATATTTATAAGTGAAACAATCATACTTAAAATTAAAGCAATTACTAAAATAGTTAAAGCACTCCAAATAATAGAAGATGTATGTTCGACAGAATTCATAACCTTTTCAATTGGTCGGGCAGATACTGCAATACCTAAAACCTTATCATTAAAATCTTTTACATCAACATATGAATAAAAGTATTTATCTGTGATTAGGTACTTATCTTGCTTTAATTTTGCAAAATCAATAGTTTTTGCATCCCTTAAAAAGTTATCATTTACAAAGTTTTGAGAGATTACATAGTTTTTTAGTTTTTTGTCATTTGAAATATTTGCAACAGAGAGTGAACTATCCATAAGTAATACAAAAGCATCGCCGATTTTATCAAAAGACTTTGCAACAGAGTTTATACCTTGCATAAATTCAAGTGAACCTAAATGATTTTTATTTGAATCAAACACAGGAACAACTGCTCTTATACTAAGTCCTGCTTTCCCCACTTCAAAAGTATTTACTGCATTTTGAGTACTATTTACTTTTACTACACTTGCTCTAAATGAGTTTAAATCATCGCCATATTTATCAAGTTTCCATGACCTTAAAAAAGAATGAGAATCTTTAGTATGAACATGAACTTTTATATTTTTAAAAGGAGTAGAGTCTTTCATACTTTTTGATAAACTCTCTAAAGCAGTTATTGCATATTCTCTTTCATTTAATTCTAATGCTTTTTTTATTTCACCATCATTTGAAATAGAAATAGCATTTGAAATACCCACATCAAACTTTGCTTGAATCTTAAGTTCTGATAGGTTTGTCAAATCTTTTTGAACACTATCATAAACTTCTAAAGTTAGGTTTTTCTTATAATAGTCTAAAACTATATAACCAACAACTAACATTAGTAAAGTAACTATAACAGTAATCAAAGAAGATTTTTTTGATATACTTAAGTTATTCATATATATCCTTTATTATTAAAAGTTATATATAATACTATTTTAGTGTTTAATTTTCGTTATATTTACTGATTTTACACTCTAAAGTTTTGTTATTTCTAAATTACTATTGGATAATATTAGAAATATAAATAAAAAAGAAAAGTTAAGCTTATGAAAAATGATTTAAAAATAGTAGTTGTAGTTTCATCCTTATTGATTATCTTATCAGTTTCAATGTCTTTTATAAATTTTATGGTTTCACTTGACTCCACACATAAAGACTTAAAAGAGTATTCACTTCCATTATCTGTTGACAATATCTATTCTGAAATACAAACTCACATAATAAAACCAAACTTAGTATCTTCTATGATGGCCCATGATACTTTTGTAAAAGATTGGCTTTTAAATGAAGAAGAAAACAGTCAAAAAATAAAGCGTTATTTACAAATGGTCAAAAATAAATACAGTATGTTTGTAGCATTTTTAGTATCAGAAGATACAAAAAACTACTATACACAAGATGGGCTTTTAGAAACCCTTGATAAAGACAATCCTGATAATCAATGGTTCTTTAAATTTAAAAACACTCAAACAAACCAAGAAATAAACTTAGATTATAATCAAGAGTTGGATAATTCTTTAATTATGTTTATAAATCATAAAATGATAGATGAAGATTATCAACTAATAGGAGTTACAGGAATTGGACTTAAGATTTCTTATGTTGATGAAATGTTAAAACACTTTAGACAAAACTATAATTTCTCAGTATATTTTGTAAATGAAGATGGGAAAGTAATTTTATCTGAAAGAAAAAACAATAATTTAAAGAACTTAACTGATATACCAGAACTTGCAAAACTAAAAGAACAAATAATATCAAAAAAAGCAAATGTTATTGAATATTCAAAAAATGATATGAAGTATCTTTTAAAAACAAAATATGTTCCAGAATTAGACCTTTATTTAATAGTTGAAGCAAAAATTGATGACTT
>CANNZV010007033.1:0-12859 GCA_947561585.1 Caprella mutica | reverse complement strand
CGAGGATTATTATATACAATCTACAAAACGAATTTGAAAGTGAAAATTCGATATTAAAAGTCAATAATATGCATACCTAGGCAAGTTCGTGTGTATCACTGTATTAAAAATAATTGCTTTCTCGATTATGAGATTTTACATCAATATACCTACACGTAGTTTTAAAAATCATCTGATTTTGTGAAGTTTATTAAAAATGAAATACATCACAATTGAGGTATCTAAACTTTTCCGGTGATTAGTAAAAAGTGACTCAGCAGACTACAGAGCTAGGAGGATGGGTGCTGTGGAAGAGAACCTGGTCGTGTGTGTTTTCTCTTCTCCCAGTACACACCCTATCCTAGCTCTGAGCAGGATGGGTGCTGTGGAAGAGAACCTGATTGTATGTGTTTCTCTTCTCCCAGTACACACCCTATCCTAGCTCTGAGCGGGATGGGTGCTGTGGAAGAGAACCTGGTTGTGAACTTGTGTGTGTGTGTGTGTGCCAGACTGGAAAACATAAATTCCAACAGAGTTACTCCTAACTTCATGCATTCCCATCAGTGATGTTTATCATCACAACAAGCCCAATTGTGAAGCTTAAATGACTTTTAACTGCGGAGTTGTAACTTATAAAATAATTCACTGATTTCTGCATTTTTTAGGGTTAAAGTGAGTAATTTTTGTTCATTCTAAATTCCTAACAGAGTTACTGGTCAATTTGAAATGAGTTATTATTCCACTCTGGTGTGTGTGTTGTTTTTTCTCTTCTCCCAGTACACACCCTATCCTAACTCTGAGCAGGATGGGTGCTGTGGAAGAGAACCTGGTTGTGTGTGTGTGTTGTTTTTCTCTTCTCCCAGTACACACCCTATCCTAGCTCTGAGCGGGATGGGTGCTGTGGAAGAGAACCTGGTTGTGTGTGTGTGTGTTGTTTTTCTCTTCTCCCAGTACACACCCTGTCCTTGCTCTGAGCAGGATGGGTGCTGTGGAAGAGAACCTGGTTGTGTGTTTGTTTTCTCCCACAATGCACATCCTTTCTTGAATACTGCTCCTCAACCCTGTCTCTCTGGTATATTTGTATATTTTTATTTTTCTCGTGTATTTTAGTTAGAACAAAAATAAAATAGTTTTTAATCTTTTAATTTGCCTGAAAATGGAATTTTGATATCTTTAAACTTTTACTAATGATACACATGGGCTATCTTGACTTGTGTGGGGACAGGTGTGGAGTTGCATTAGCATGCATGCTTCTCTACACCTGATATTTTACTGGAGTTATTATGATGAGGGTGTCAAATCGATGCGAGTTAGAGTGCCGTTGCGAATGGCCCTACTCTGCGAATATGATACTGATACTGCTAATTAATTAATTTAAAAGACACAACTCCTGGTCACGATTCCTTGCATAATAAAATGATCAGGAGGTTACCCTCTGAATATGTTAACTGGCTACTTGAAATGGTTAATAGGAGTTTTACATTATTAGAGGTCCTTGATGACTGGAAAAAAGCAGTAATTTTACCTATTATTAAACCTCAAAAACCCCCTTCTGAAGCTTCTTCCTATAGGCCTATCTCCTTATTACCATGCTTCTGTAAACTAATAGAAAGTCTTGTCTAATGTTTGCAAGAGATTGAATTTTGTCCTGGAACAAAAAGATGCTTTCAGTAACACTCAAAGTGGTTTCAGAAAGCGTCTGTCACGGTCTGTGTACAATAGAGTACCAAAATGAGCATTCTGACCAGTCTGCAGAATATGGAACATTTTTCAAAGACTCTCTGCGGGAGTTTATGATTGAATTTTAGAAATTTGAGATCTCTGCGGGAGATCTTGAATTAATTCCTATGTTACCATTAATTTTGCTGCGGTAGATTTCAAATTAATTCCTATGTTACCATTAATTTAGCTGCGGCCTGCGGGAGATTCTGAATCTGCTACCCAGTCTGGAAAACTGCTTAGGCTAACAGATGAACTCTATATGCAAAATGCTGCGGATTATACAATTTATAGCAATTTACCATTAATTTTTGAAGTCTGTAAAACTCCAACAGAGTAATTAGTTCATCAGAAAGCACCTATTTTTCCAAACTGGTCTGCTACTGAGAGTCAGAGAGTAACTGTCTCTCAAATTAAAATCTCTGCGGGAGAAGAGACACATTCTGCAGACTGGCATGATTCTGAAATATATCTCCAATCATAATTGGGGGGCCGATCGAGAAATACTTCTTAGATTATATAAGACACTTATCCGAAGTATTTTTGATTACGGCTCAGTCTTTTATATGACAGCATCTAAGACTAATCTAGAAAAATTGAATAAAATACAGAATTGTTGTTTGAGATTGGCAATTGGAGCCAAAAAAACCTCCCCAATTACATCTATAGAGGTAGAAAGCAATGTTTTACTACTCAACTTACATAGAAAACAAATTCTCTTAAAAAACTATTTTAGAATATCAGAACTGCCCAAAACCCAAGTAAAATAGTATGTCTCATAAACTCACCATTTGTCTCGCCAGCTCTCTCCAAAATTCAACAAATTCTCTCCAAAATGATCAAATTTTCATAAATTCTCTCCAAAATAACATTGTAGCATAGGAGAAAAATAGATAAAACTCGCCATTTGCATTTGAAGGGCTCAAAATAACTGTCACAAACTCGCCATTAAAATGGCGAGTTTGGACATGCTTTATTACTTGGCCCAAAACATTACCTGTCACTAATGATCTTTTTAACCCTATCAGCTTATCATATCAGAAAGCCTGGTCTTCAACAATTAGATTACCACCCATGATAGTTAGCCAGACTGCAAGAACTGGTAAATTGTTCTCCAAGAAATCCTCTATTTTGGCTTCTGTTCTCAGTAAAATACACGTAAATATAGGAGGAAATTGAGGATTGTTCGCACAGAAAATGTTAAAAATGTCCCACATTCTGCGGACTGGATAGTTAGCCAGTCTGCAGAATGTGTCTCTTCTTCCGCAGAGACTTTAATTTGAGAGAAAGTTACTCTCTGACTCTCAGCAGCAGATTCAAAATCTCCCGCAGCTAAATTAATGGTAACATAGGAATTAATTCAAAATCTCCCGCAGCTAAATTAATGGTAACATAGGAATTAATTCAAGATCTCCGCAGAGATCTCCAATTTCTAAAATTCAATCAAAAACTCCCGCAGAGAGTCTTGGAAAAATGTTCCATATTCTGCAGACTGGATAGTTAGGAGCATGCAACTCCTTATGGAACTGCAATTTCCAGCTCCCCAGCCTGAATTCACGGTCCTAATATCACCTGTTCCTCCATGGATAAATCTTTTTTTTTTATTAAACCAGTACATGATGCTGTTGTTAGTAAAAGAAATATTTCAAATCAATTAATTTTGTCACTGTTCAAAGACCTGCAAATGAATGAATATAAAGATTATATTGAAATATATACTGATGGGTCTGTGATCTGGGAAGCTGAGAATTCCACATCTGCTGCATTGATAGTTTGTACCTCTGAACATTATAAATATGAAGGTTGGAAACTCAATCCAACAATATCAATCATTGGGGCAGAACTATTTGCAATATATAAGGCTTTAGAATACCTACTTCTCAATGTACATCATGCAAACAAAGGAGTGGTAATTTACTCAGATTCCCAGTCAGGCTTGTACTTAATTCTCAATAAAACACCAAAGACTCACTTGAATCTTGTGTTCAGTATAGCTACAGAATATTTTGCTTGAACTAAATTTCAGATATCGTGTAGTAATCCAATTTATCCCAGGTCACTCGAGTATTGTTGGGAATGAATTGGCAGATGAGTCTGCAAAGGCAGCTCATAGACTCTCTTTCATCACAGAATCTCCCATTTGTAAGAAGGAGAAGAGTAGATTATCTCAGGGGAGACTGCTAGATGCCTGGCAGGAATGGTGGTATGACCAAATATTAATAACAGATAAAGGTAAGCACATTCAAAAGATAAAAGCTGATGTCTCTTTCTGGCCATGGTCTTTCCCATCCTGTTAGATCCATCGAAACAGCACTTGCCAAATTCAGAATTGGTCACATTGGTTTGAACTATCACCTTAGTAGATTTGGATTGAGGGATTGTAGCCTTTGTGATTGTGGATTAGAAGAAACTATTGATCATTTCTTACTCACGTGTCCTAATTATTCTAATATAAGGACTGACCTTTATTTTAATATGAGTGAATTAAATGTTCCCATGACTATCAAAAATTTATTAGGAGGTGGTAATTTTGACACCTCAACTCAGAAAAAAATATTATCCTATATTGCCCAATTTCTTCTAAAGACAAATAGACTAAAAGATTTATAACTGATGCAACTTTCAACAACCTTGTTTCTTCTTCTAGCCAACTACTAAAGTCCTCTGCCTTGGATAGGGAGTAATTTCATCACCCCTATAATTAATACTAACTCAACAAAATTAACCACTAAATGCATATCAAATTAAAAAAAAAAATAATAAGAAAGGTCTCCCGAGTGCAGAATGCTTTTTCTTCTCGAATAATATCTGTAAATTTGATTCGGAAGGTATTTTGTTACCTCAAATAGTAAAATAAGTAAATGTTGAGGTCCCTTTAGTATGACTGTCCACCAAAGTAGTGGGTGCATGAATTGGTGGATTGAATATAAGATGTAAGTTATCACCTAGAGTTCCCTTGTCCAGTAATTGAAGTACCAGTCTTGATCTCTTTTGAGGCGCTTCGTGGTTGTCCAGGCGAAGCGATGGCAATCGGGTCTCAACCAAGTCTTCATGTTCCAGCCTCCGCATTTTACATTTTTATAGGTTGAAAACTATTAATAGGGTAGCTAATTTACTAATCATTCACTAAAAGTGAAAATATTTTTAAGCATCAGTAATGAAATCTAGGTTGAATAGCCTTATAAAAAGAAACATATAGATATATATAAATTATTACTAAACTCTGCTTTTATTTCTCAGAAAACTGAACCCCACAGACTTGAGGTACATGGTCTCTGTTAGGGCTGATATCCTCATTAAACTGAAGAAAGAAGAAGAAGTAATTAATTAATTTTCAAATTAAATTCATAAAAAAAATCAGTATGTATGTTCTCTAATAATTCATTTAAGCTCTTCATATTTGATATTTTTTCACTATTTGAATATTTTTCAAGGAGATAAAAATCATTACTAGCTTTTCAATAAATAAAGACTTTTGTACGGTTTGTAAGGAAATAATGAAATGGTCTAGTCTAACTGTCTAAGCCTAACGGCTAACTCTATTGTATTCTTTTTATACTATAATCCAGTCTGTAAAGCATGCACAATCAGTCTCCATATATTTAAATTTTGGGGCAATTTGTCTCCAAAGATTTTCAAATTTCAGTCCAAAATGGCCAAAAATCTCCAAAATACTCTCCAGGCACTGAGGCAATACTCCAGTGCCAGTGGCAGACTGGCAGTCTGCAGAACATGGGACATTTTTAACATTTTCTGTGAGAACAATCCTTAATTTCCTTCTATATTTACATGTATTTTTACTGAGAACAGAAGCCAAATTAGAGGATTTCTTGGAGAACACTTTACCAGTTGGCAGTTTCTGTAGTCTGGCGCCAATACGGCAATACCCAGTCTCAAGTCTGCAGAAACTGGTTAAAATGTGCATAGAGATCTCTTATTCTGTTCATAGCACATCTAATTTTAAATATAGTCCATGTTACAGAGTATGTCAGTTTAATTAATTGGCTTAGATTTAAAAAGTCGAAAACTCAGATATCCACTCTGGAAAAAGTGGTCTTTTCTGATGGATAATTTAATTACTCTGTCTGTTGGAGTTTAGCAAACCTTGAAATACAGAAAAAAATTAATGGGAATTGTCTAATCTGCATGAATTAGCCTCAAAAATTCATCTTTTAGCCTAAGGCCAGTCTGGAAAACTGCTTAGGCTAACAGATGAACTCTATATGCTAAATGCTGCGGATTATACAATTTTTAACAATTTATTAATTTTTGAAGTCTGTAAAACTCCAACAGAGTAATTAGTTCATCAGAAAGCACCTATTTATCAAGACTGGGGCCCAAAGGTATTTTCCTGAGTGGTCAGATATGTGACAATGTCTAATTGGCTTAAAATTTTGAATTAATTTCTATGTTCCCATGTTAATTTTGGCTTGAAATCTTCAAAAAATAAGCCAAATTGGCTTAGCTTATAATTTTTGTGGATTTTTGGCTCAAAAATTGGCTTACAATTTTCCAGCCGCTGAAACATGGAATATAATGATTAATTCAGAAGTGTTTGTAGCTAAATTAATGTAAATAATACTACTAAATATAGGAAATTAATTCAAAATTGTTTGGAAAGAATATCCCAAATATTTCCCATATTCTGCAGTCTGGTCCAAGACTGAATACTCTGATTACTCTCCAACATTTTAGCCGTTTTTGCAGTCCGGCTGACTCCGGCATACCTTCACCTTGTCTACTCCACAGGTTAAATAGTCTTTCTTCAGAATACAGAACATTCTTGTCATTACGCAGAATGGTAAAATAGTAATAGTATGGTTCATGAGCTGATTGAGTTGTCCATTTTCTCTCCAGCTCTCTCCAAATGAAGCTAAATTTTCCCAAATTGTTCAAATTATCATACAGCCTCTCCAAGATATCCACCGTCTGTTCTGTTGGAATAATATAAACAATAGCTACAACAGATTTGGGAAAATTAAATTGCACACCATTGGAAAGAGATATATTTGTTTTTTCTCATAAGCGTTTTAATTCTTCAAGATAAATCTTATAGAATAACTTATAAACAAAAATCCTTGAATACATGAATAGCTAATTGATTTGATGGAATTTTATGTTATTTGGATTTAATGGGTGGGTGTCTATTCAACATGCTTCCACCTGACTTGAGGTTGAGAACTTGTTGGTTTTAGAAAAAAACTAAAAAGCCACAGAGGTTCTATAAATGATATATATGCAGACTGTCACTGACAAATTTCCATATTCTGGTAACAGACTCAACTGTCTCATAACTATGGCATATCACTGGCATATTACTAGTCTATTTTTTTTTTAACATGTGCACATTCTCAACATTTTCTGTGAGATAATCCTTTATTTCCTTCTATTTTATTTACATGTATATTGCTGAGAAGCAATATAAAATATATGTAATTTTTAATTTCTATTCATCAACAGAATTGTATTGTATCACTGTGATTATTTCATATTTGAATAATTATAATGATTTTTGAATGGTTTGAAAATGATTTTTTGACTTCAACTTTCGGCAAAGTTTCTGATTCTGAAGAACTTGGTAAGCAATCTTCTAACTTTAAAATATGTTGATAATAGGTAATTTTTTCAGTGTAAGGTTAACTTCAGTTGATATTCACTGAAAAAGTAATTTCTATGGTTTTAGGATAATGTTTCACTAGCTACTTTCTATATCTTACTTTCTCATTCACAAAATCAAAAGAATTGAAATAATACGAATATTTCTAATCACATTTTACTTTTTGGAACTTAAGTTTTCTTTTGAAATATTTAAGGCTAACTTTAAATTCTTTTCAGATTTTGGCTGGCTTTATTACCTTCTGGTTATGCCTCTCATTCTTCCGATGCTGCTCCTACTTTGCTACGTGCGGTGGATGGGATGGCAACTCTTCACCAATAATTGAGGGTTGGTGTAAATTTCTTATATTCACTGTAATTTGATATTTTTTAATATAGCTACAGTTGAACTCCTGAGTTATGAAGCATTGGTTCCTTCATAACTCAAAGCCACTTCATATCTCAGGGTCACTGATAGTTATCTATGATTGAAATCTATGGTCTCTGAGGATAACGAGTATTTCATAATTCAGGTCCTTCATTACTCAAGTGCTTCATAACTCAAGAGTTTTAGTGTATATTTATATCCAAGGCCAATTGAATATAACTAGCAGCAAATAGTTACTTGTGTTATACTTAATTAAACAATGTTTATAATTACTTTTGTCTATTTCAGGTTATACAGCAAGTCAGTTGGGTGATGCTTGGTTCGGTGTGTGTCACCCTCTAATCCATTATCACTGATCTCTTATTTGTAAAGAATATACCATCAGTGTCGAATTATCCAAATGTGGGAACACTTACAAAATGAACATGTTGAAACAATTCCATATTTTGAAAATGAGGAGACAGTCTTTAACCTCATACCATCTTTGGATAGATTTATGTTAGAGAATAACTCTCCACAGCCATATTAAATCAAAACATGAGAGAGAAGACGATGCACAGAAGGCAAGAGTGAACTACATGAAACAATTACAAGAAAAATCTCCAATGAGCTTTATTACGAATCCAATTAAGGATGAAGATCTTATAAAGTCTTTTAATATTATTTGAAAAGCACATTTTGTTTTTAAGGCAACTCTCCCAGAGTCACTTTTTTAATGAGGCATTTTCTAAAGTTGTCTCATTTTGAGTGGAACTCTCTTTTCTTTTTTGAATTAGCAATAATATGGGTTGCTGACATAAAAATGAAAGCTGTGGTATAGGAATTTATTGTTTCTAGTTCTAAAAATAGAAGACTGTGCATTTGAAAGCTGAAGCGTTGTGCTCAAGTCTTAGACTTTGGGATTTATTTTAAGAATGTCTGAAGCTGTGTCCTAAATCTAGAAAATTTTGCATTGACACTGTGAAATATTTGAAAAGAAAACTTGTTGAAGATGCGTCTACTAACCCAATTGTGTAGATAAATTTTGAGTGAAGTGAGAATTATTGGAGTGGAGAATTATTCTATTATTTATAGACAGGCAATATACTTTAATGTAAACTTTCATGCTATTGAAATATATTTTTAATATCGAAAGTGTTGATTTTTAAACCACTTACAAAAAAGAAATTCTTGTGCCCATATAATAATTAATATATGACAAGATATAATTTCTGGCCACAGTGGGTGATTTCAAAAGGATTGAAGGCTTCTTCACGCATGACATGGAACCGTCCAGGACGTCACCGGTCAATGATTTTTTATCACCGAGAGGAGCCGGTACTGTGTGAATAAGTCTGTTGAAACTAAAGTAACTATATATTTTTCACTGATACTGAAGGACTGAGAGGAGACGGACCGGACGGATCCCTGACATGCGTGAAGAAGCCTTAGCGAAGAATATTTAAGAAGTATTCAAACAGAAACAAGAAAGTAACCTAATAAACAAAGTCACGTGTAATTTGGTTATGTATGCAGGAAAGCTACTTGGAAAATGTTCACTAGCTACCAAGGAATGTGACCAGTCATTCATGTATACCTAGATGAAAAATGAAAATGAAGAGGTGGTGGTTATAACTTGATCCTTCAGAAATTCCTTTTTCCTCTTTATCACCTCTTCATTTTCCTCTTCCATCCGGAGCTTGTGTCCTTTTTCGTCACATTCCTTGGTAAGTGACTGCATTTACGGAGTAGCTTTTCTGCATCCATAAGTATTGTCACCGACGGTAGTAACTGATTTTGTAAATGGAGCTATTTTACTTTCTGACTGCTTCTTCCAGTCCCTTGTATTTAATTTTCTTTTGACGTCAGCGATATGGCCTTTGGTTGCGAAGCAAACGTAAAGTCCATACTAAATTAATTAATTATATTATTAGCTCTAATAAGTCTGAATCAGTTATATTATCAACATATCTGCTTGCCAGACTTTAAATCCATATTCATAAGGGACGTACACACGTAGGGTTTTTAAGTCTTTCCACCAGACTTTTTGCTGAGCTCCTCCTACTTTTTCCTGAATTTAGTAATATCATTTCTTATGCAGTCACCAATTGAAATTCAAAAAGAAATAACTAATAAGGTATATTTTCCAGGAAAACCTACCTAATTTCAGGCAAATTAGTTTTCTGCAAGTCAAGCTAAGTTTAGAGTTTAGGCAGCTACCTAAAATTACCTAACTTCATTCAAACACTTCGGTCAAACTTATTTTTAAACACAGACCCTTTCTATTTCAGTAAGATTTGCTGGGTCTTACTCTTACCCTACTCATAAATGAATTAATAGATACTAAGAGTTAAATTTTCTGCTTCATTGAAAAATCATATATAAAGAGCCAAAAGGAATAATATTTAATAAAAGGAAATGAAGTAACATCTAAACGAGTTGGTAAATTAATATTTTAGAGAGTAGTTTTTACGAATGTTAATCATTAGGGTTGTGACAATATGCTTATAAAATCATAGATCCTGAAAATATTATAGACGGAGAGAATTAAACAGTATTGGATCGTACTACACTAGTGGTATTCCATACCATTTCGTTTCGACTGTGATATTCTTAGGATCTATTATTTTGAATGCATATTGTCACAACCCTACTAATTATCAAGTCTCCCACTTTTCAGTTTGGATTTAAATAAAATGCTCCTCATTTTTAGGGACACAGCGTCCTTTACTCAGTTGCCATCAAACATTGGGTCTTCACAAAGGCCCATGGCTCTCCTTTTGGTCTTCAATAAAACTACTTCATTGGCATCAGGGTCCCTCAGAAGAATATCACTGTAGAGAGACAAATTTAGAATTAGTCATCTAAATAACTATTTTGATATGAAACAATGAAACAAATTTATTGAGAAGTAAAAATATACACATTAAAAGAATTAAAAGTAGGTTTTACAAGTGCACCTATTCAAGCCCTTTTTATAAATGTCTGCATATTGCAGGATCTTTTCCGGTAAAATCTATCCAAACTGACAGAAAGAATCTATCTTTTACAGAGTTGTAAGGGAAAAACACCAGAGTTATGAAGCACTCCGAGTATTGAAGGAACTGAGTTATGAAGTATTTTCTATGTTTACATTATAGAAAACTATATGTAATTCCCGAAAATATCCTATCTTTAGGAAATTATAAAAGGGCTTGATGAATTATTGTTCATTTTTTTGTACTTTTCATAAATAAAAATCCTTATCCTTATTTCGTCCTAGTTATCCCTCAAAGACTTCAGTTTTCTACAAGATTTCAATCAAAGAAAACTATCAGTGTCCCTGAGTTATGAAGAAACAAATACTTCATAACTCAGGAGTTTCACTGAATAATTAATCTACTACCATAAGACACACCTATAGGTGTGTAGAATTTAGTGTGTGTATATAGCAGTCCTAGCTTATCTGTAGAGCGTACAGTGGAGAGATTGATGGCTAGGAACGTATCCATCTTCCCCCCACACTCCCCAAAAGGAGTGTGGGGGTTTATTTGGGTAAAATCCAAAAATCCCTGCACTGTAAGCTCCAATAAGAAATCAGTACCGCACTGAATTTTGTACGTGGAGAATATGTCGCTTGTCTAAGTGACACATCATTCTAGAATTAGATCTGATGGTAGACATGTTTTATATTCTCCTGGAACTTTATGTTTTAGGATGCTATTTATCTCCGTCAGTTTTTGTTGTTGAGAAAATTCGTTTTCTATTTGTTGTAGAATTTTTTAGCATGAACAAATCATTTTCTTTTGTCATGTTCTACACGTATGCTAAATTCTAGAAACTCTCACATTATTAATAGAAAATTAATTCTGAAGAGTATATCGATCCCCTTATTATAAGGTAGCTAACTGAACAGTTTAACATTTGCTAGTAAATACTTTAATATTAGCAGACTAACTGAACACCTTCACTTACGTTAATATACATTCCCTCATAAGAATCCTGCAAGTCCGACCAATTGGGAAGGGGTCAGCAATGTTGTAGAGCTCGATGGCAAACTTCACGCAGTTCAGAGTCTTCATGGCATCTTCGTAAGCTGTCATGACTTTGCGAGAGGCACTATTTAACATATCTGTTCTTTTCAACCTTGATTCAAACAAATACTCCAAGTGAAGAATTTCAACCTTGAAGAGCTGTGGAATGAGTCGAGGAGAGCCATAGTTAGTAGGTACCTACTATTTTAAATTTATAAACCCAGTGATGACTTAAAATGTGAATGATGAAAATTAATAACAAATTTACAACTCCTCTGAACTGAGTCAGTTATAAACGTGATTAATTAATAAACGACCAATTTTCTTTGCAATGCTTCTCTATAAGAAATATTTACACCAAAATGCATTGATATGAAGCTGACTTTAAACCTTTTAACTAATTCTTAAAAACAATTCACTTTGATAAGATATTATATTACACTTCAAGCAATGTGTACGGGCAAAAAGTACATCAAACAGATAGTTCTACGGTTGTACCACAGCCATTACTCACCTCTCTCTTCAGAATGTGTTTATTTTCATCAGTGACAGTTACACGAGACTTTAGAATGTCTCTCGCATTATCAAAGTCTAAGAGTGTAAATATTTCGTAATTGACCCACTCCATAAACTTCAAGTAATCCTGAGACTGATAACCACGAAATTTATCCCGAAAGATGGCAGTGACCTGTACGGAAAAGGATTCATTAAGGGCCGTACACACGTAGGGTTTTATTTTAAGTCTTTCCACCAGACTTTTTGCCAAGCTCCTCCTACTTTTTCCAAGATATTATAAGAAAAAACAATACAATTATAATTTATTTTAGTTGGTATTTGCAGATAATTAAACAAATAGCTATGATTGAACTTACACCACTCTTAATGATGTAAAATCACTTTTAAATTTACTTTAAATAAATTAAAACTTTTAGGTAATCTAATAGCATTTATATAGTTTCACCTAACCTGCAACATATTTTGAATCTTCCCCTGCATTGAAAATTCATATTATTAGTGATAGGTACTACTTTCATCAAGCTACAATGACTCGGAGTCTAAAAGCATCTACACATATCCACAGTGTGTCACACTTTACCCACAGTGTGTCACACTTTACCCACAGTCTGTAACACTTTATTTACTTTCTTTTATCGGCCATTTTCTTTTGAGAACTGAAATCGCTTTT
>CANNZV010007032.1:0-12867 GCA_947561585.1 Caprella mutica | reverse complement strand
ATATCACTGCTTCATTTGAATGCAATAGTTAATTATTTTATTTATTAGTTTATATTTTATCATTTTCCTCTGTACAGTACGGGTTAATAATTTAAATAACTTCCTTGTCTTGCGGTGGTGCTAATAATGGGTTCCTTCCTATTTACTATCTAATGGAAAAAATGTATTATATTGTAACCATGAATAGATATGCTAAATGTGTATTATAATAATAACAACACTTATATAAAGAAAAAAAATTTGTTGCCTAAAAAAAAAAAATTTGGGAAAATATATTATTATGTATATGATTAATATGTTTTTTATATATTTTTAACTTTTGATCAACCTAGATTATATAAAATTTATAGTGTTAGAAATTATACTGTGTTTGTTTCTATAAATTTAATTAATAAAAAAATTCTGAAACTTAAAATAATATCGAGGAAACTTTTTTAATAACATTTTTTATTTTCTCATTATCATTCCTCTATTTTATTTCACTTATCCCACTTTTAATAAATCAATTGAAATCTAAATAACATCCAAAGAGTTATATATTTCAGATCGTTATTTATTTCTTTGCATGCGTGATAGTACACTATCTTTCCATTGGAACATGCGTGATAGTACACTATCTTTCCATTGGAACATGAGTGATAGTACACTATCTTTCCATTGGAACATGCGTGATAGTACACTATCTTTCCATTGGAACATGAGTGATAGTACACTATCTTTCCATTGGAACATGAGTGATAGTACACTATCTTTCCATTGGAACATGAGTGATAGTACACTATCTTTCCATTGGAACATGCATGATAGTACACTATCTTTCCATTGGAACATGCATGATAGTACACTATCTTTCCATTGGAACATGCGTGATAGTACTCTATCTTTCCATTGGAACATGCGTGATAGTACTCTATCTTTCCATTGGAACATGCGTGATAGTACATTATCTTTCCATTGGAACATGCGTGATAGTACATTATCTTTCCATTGGAACATGCGTGATAGTACATCATCTTTCCATTGGAACATGAGTGATAGTACACTATCTTTCCATTGGAACATGAGTGATAGTACACTATCTTTCCATTGGAACATGCGTGATAGTACACTATCTTTCCATTGGAACATGCATGATAGTACACTATCTTTCCATTGGAACATGCGTGATAGTACTCTATCTTTCCATTGGAACATGCGTGATAGTACTCTATCTTTCCATTGGAACATGCGTGATAGTACATTATCTTTCCATTGGAACATGCGTGATAGTACACTATCTTTCCATTGGAACATGCATGATAGTACACTATCTTTCCATTGGAACATGCATGATAGTACACTATCTTTCCATTGGAACATGCGTGATAGTACTCTATCTTTCCATTGGAACATGCGTGATAGTACTCTATCTTTCCATTGGAACATGCGTGATAGTACATTATCTTTCCATTGGAACATGCGTGATAGTACATTATCTTTCCATTGGAACATGCGTGATAGTACATCATCTTTCCATTGGAACATGAGTGATAGTACACTATCTTTCCATTGGAACATGAGTGATAGTACACTATCTTTCCATTGGAACATGAGTGATAGTACACTATCTTTCCATTGGAACATGAGTGATAGTACACTATCTTTCCATTGGAACATGCGTGATAGTACACTATCTTTCCATTGGAACATGAGTGATAGTACACTATCTTTCCATTGGAACATGAGTGATAGTACACTATCTTTCCATTGGAACATACCTGATAGTACACTATCTTTCCATTGGAACATGCGTGATAGTACACTATCTTTCCATTGGAACATGCGTGATAGTACACTATCTTTCCATTGGAACATGCGTGATAGTACACTATCTTTCCATTGGAACATGAGTGATAGTACACTATCTTTCCATTGGAAATCAAACCAGTGGCAATATAATCAATATACCTACATTCTTTTCTAACACTGACCTTTAAATATAGTTACCATACGAATACAATGAACTACGTGGTGTATAGATACCCTAGCGGAAAACTGCGATCGCCCTTCGTTGGTTTCCCATCGGTATACATAATTATTTGATGTTTTTTTATAAAATATAAAACCATATAAAATGTTTATATTGAATTTTTCTATTAAAACCTATGATTAAATAGAAAAATTTGAAAAAACTTTTTAAATGATTTTAATTTTTTTAATAATTCTAATTTTTATTATTATACATATTATAATATTTAATTATAATCAAAAGATCATCTATATACGACGATAAATGATTAGACACAAATCTTAATATATCCTATATATCAGTTTTCGTCGGACATTCTCGTCAAAAAAATCCTGACGATGATGTTTTAAAAATTAATATTTTACGATAAAATACTATCAATATTTACCGTAATGGACAATAACAGACGATCTGCCGATTGTAATTTTTTAGCAACTTTTTATTTTTAAAAGTTAACCTTTTCTAGTCGGTATGCTTCGGTTGCTGTTATCTTTAACCAGAAGATGGTAAAATCAATGCAGATTGCAGCGGTTGCATTATCTAGCCAATGCAACTCATGCTGCATTAAATAAATTAATATAGGAATAGAATCAACGTAAATTAGGTAGTCTAATATTATTTTTATATATTGCTATTTGTTTTACATTTATCCTCTATTGTATATAATTATGCAAAAATGATAATATACCCCTCGTTTGCAAGAACAACGTTTTAAACAAAAAAAAA
The DNA here is from genome assembly GCA_947561585.1 of Caprella mutica. Taxonomy (NCBI): domain Eukaryota; kingdom Metazoa; phylum Arthropoda; class Malacostraca; order Amphipoda; family Caprellidae; genus Caprella; species Caprella mutica. The sequence goes on along the minus strand of CANNZV010007032.1, from coordinate 10,133 downwards.
TTATTATCGAGTTATTCACATAAAAACTTAAACTCTTTTCTATTTTGATAAAAGTCTAATCATCGTAGTTCAAAAATGTACCGCTAGAGAGGCTAAATGTCCTAACGATATATCATTAAATGTACGTAAATTAAATATACAAAAATTCCTCTCCTGAACAATAGCTTTTGTGGAAAAGGAGATATATATTATATTTATATTATATCAAATAAATAATCTAAATGAATCTAAATCCATAAAGCAATTTATTACAATTTATATGACAGGATATTACTACGTCATCATTTTGTCATCAAATACTACTGACCCAAAAGTTATATACAACTATGACGTAATTGTATACCATTTATGACATCATTGTATACCTATACCAGTCATGAGTTCATTATAAACCATCTATTGTATATACTACTTACTTTGAAAAACGATACAAATTTACTCATATGTTTATATCCTAATTTTATTTTATACTATATAACTTTTTATTCTTTAATACATGTATATTAAACAAAAAGAAATACTAGGGTAAGTTCTTAATTATCGGTCAGTTCCACATTTTCGGACACGTAAGAAAAAACTTTATAATAATCATTATTTAATTTTTATTTTAGTTCATGGATACCAACTAAAATAAAAATTAAATAATGATTATTTTTTTCTTATGTGTCCGAAAATGTGGAACTGTCCGATAATTAAAAACTTACCCTACAATTTCTATCATATGACTTATAACATAATTCAAAAGATATAACATCAACTATTTTTCTGCTTAATATAAAATTTAAAAAAATGAATAAATTTCTCTCCAGAAACATCTGTTTTTTATTTTCAAATGCCAGTTCTTTTTCTCCTGTATATCCAGTTCTAAAATGGTGACATCATCACCAGTTGATGATGTCATTGTTTGAGTGATGATGTCATGACTGTGGAATGTGTGATGTCATCATTGCAATACTATGACCCTGTAAACAACTAACCAGAAATTAAATATTCGAACATTTAGAAAATTAAAAAAAAAAATTAGTAATGTAAATAAAATCATTCTTCACCTTAAGAGTTCATCCCTAGTGGAATATTATTTGTATTGACTGTAAATAGATATTGTATGAATGTTCTTCACCTTAAGAGTTCATCCCAAGTGGAATATTATTTGTATTGACTGTAAATAGATATTGTATGAATGTTCTTCACCGTAAGAGTTCATCCCTAGTGGAATATTATTTGTACTGACTGTAAATAGATATTGTATGAATGTTCTTCACCGTAAGAGTTCATCCCTAGTGGAATATTATTTGTATTGACTGTAAATAGATATTGTATGAATGTTCTTCACCGTAAGAGTTCATCCCTAGTGGAATATTATTTGTACCTTTTTTATTCAGGACTTTTAGCAACAACCAAGTTTATTTATATTTAATCAATAAAATTATCAAATTATTTAGTATATTTTAAGTATACATCATCAACTTTTTTAAAAACGAATAATCTACCAAAAAATTAAGTCACCTGTGAATAAAATTAACTAGTACAATACCTGTTGTTCATCCATTGGTTATTCACGTAATATAAGTTGTTTAGGATTACACACAGAGAAAGGATTAGTTGAATCAAATCATATTTGATTTGTTTTGACTAAATTTTATGGTTTATCTGTGCGCCTACCTACGTGGTGAGTTGCAGGTACTATTTAATATGAGTTAAATTGACGTTGGTTAAAACAACACATATGTGAGTTGATTATTTTTAATTCCCGATGGTCACAACAACTACCTGAGATAGTCAAAACTGCTCGTGATGGTTGAACCAATTATATGTAATGGTTAAAACAACTACAGAACAAGGTTACATCAACTACTTGTGTATGTTTCTCCAATCACTCCTATGTGTTATACCAACTACTCGTGTAGGTTATACCAACTACTCGTGTAGGTTACATTAACTAAAAGTATAGGTGATATCATCTACTCATGTAGGTTATATCAACTACTCGGTTAGGTTATATCAACTACTCGTGTTGCTTATATCTACTACTCGTGTAGGTTATACCAACTGCTTGTGTAGGTTAACCAACTACTCGTGTAGGTTATACTAACTACTCGTGTAGGTTATACCAACTACTCGTGTAGGTTATACCAACTACTCGTGTAGGTTACATTAACTACTCGTATAGGTGATATCAACTACTCGTGTAGGTTATATCAACTACTCGGTTAGGTTATATCAACTACTCGTGTTGGTTATATCAACTACTCGTGTAGGTTATATCATCATCTCGTGTTGGTTATATCAACTACTTGTAAACTAAGTAAATGTATATCAACTATTATAGTGTAGGTTGAAATATCGGACTAGTTAGCAGTAGCCAGACTTTTTACAAGACTTTTTCAGTCACTATAGTTACTCTATTAAATTATAATCTCGAGTTAGGTCCCGGTATCAATTAGATTAGACTTTTTATTTTCTAGGACCAAATCTAACATGCTCACATCTATTTCCTACTTTTGCTTTTGTGATATGCATACTATTTTAATTTTAAAAAATAATTGATCACCTAGACCTATCCTTGCTTTTTGAAATGTTTTCGATCCTATGAATTGATATATGGTTATCAGTTGTAAATTAATAGATTAGATTAAATAAGTAATCTCATTAGGTCAGTTTATAAATAAGTAGTTAGATGACATAAATAACTTTACGTAGTGATAAATAGGTAGGCTAGATGAATTAATTAACCAGGCTAGATTAAAAAAGTTGATAAATCTTTGATATGCTGCAATTGTACTATAACTTAATGAATAATAAATTAATGATAAAGCCTTTATCTTCTAAACCATATTTTAGTGCAATTCATCTTACTCATAGGCACTGATATTGAAATATGCTAATAGAATTACCAAGGTCAAATTGAAAACGAAATGTAAACATTTAAGTTTTAGATTTATTATTTAGAAGAACAATTTGAATTCTCGTCACTTTCTTTCACGACTGTAGGTTGCCAATTCCTGAAATAAGAGATTCGTATATTAATATATATTGAATAGAAATTCACAGTATCGTTCATATACATTATCAATAACATCACCAACTCTTTTTCCTTTTGTGATGAGATAGCGACAGCTTCAATATTCCTTTCATGTCTGGAATCCCTAAAAGCATATGAAAAAGTAAGAGCTAATCATATTGCAAATACATATTTAAAAATCATCTAATATTTTCAAATACTTACTTTGACCTAGCATAATTGTTCCTGAACCATTCAAAGGAATTGAAGAGGACTCCGATAGTTGATGACGTTGATCTACTTCATCAATTCTTCATCAAGATCTGAAAGTAGATTCAGAAAATATAGAAAACCATATATTAATAATGAAATGAAAAGAATTATTAACTGATAATTCTTTCATATAGGTAAATTATTTATATAAAATGTTAAACTAATTATAAATCTTCAGATGCAGTATAAATTTAGCTCTAATAAATGCAATGGATTTTTCTAGCTAATCCTCATAATTTTGTTCATTATACACTCATAATGTAGACATTAATTAAATACCAAGAAAGTATAATATATCAAAAGGCTCACCTCTGGTTGGAGTTCTCCCTGCTAAATTCCTGGACGGTGTTCTCCTCCGACTACCTCCTTGGATGGAGTTCTCCCAGTCATAGAAAACTAGGGTCAAGTAGGTAAATTGCGGCACTTTAACTAACTGCGGTCTCTTATCTCAGAAACATTAATAACCATCATGACTTCAAGGCACTCGTGAAATGAATAGAACCTATCATAAATTGAGCTTAAATTATGATGTTCAACAATTTAGTATATAGCTAAACTAATTTCAGAATGATTTTGAGACTCTCTTAATAGGGTCACAATTAGAAATTAAAGAACCGAATTTGGCTGTGTAACCCTACCTATAAGTACACCAACTAGTTTTAAAATATATAAATTATCAGACCACTTTACTTGAGATACTAGGATAAATTCCGAAATATCGGACGGCTCCACATTTTCGGTCGCGTAAGAAAAACTATATTAAATTAACTTTTATTTTAATTAGCTATTAGGTAGCTATATACTACATTTCATACGTGACCGAAAATTTGAAATCGCCTGATAATTTGGAACTTACTCTATTCTGAGGACAGCGCAGTAACTGCCTAGCCTATGTAGAAGGGGTGTAGGTCATAGATCCCCCGGTCATGAGCCCCCCCCCCCCGGTCAAGAGCCTCCCCGGTCATGAGCCCCCCGGTCACGAGCCCCCCTGTTTTTAAATACTTATTTACCCATACTATTTAATCCTTATTGACACTTTTGTAGTTCATTACTGAATAGACATAAAATATATGTATATCGGGGGGCGTGCCGCCCCCCGAACCCCCCTGCCAGGTCATTAAACAATCATGAAGTGTGCAGTACAACAAACTAGCGGATACAACAAACTACATTAGTAACTCTCAGTTACCTATTTCTATCTAAGTAATTCTTCATTTGTTTATAACTAGGTAAATAAGGATTAAAAAAAACAGGGAGGGGGGGGGGCTCGTGACCGGGAGGGCTCATGACCTAGGGGGGCTCATGATCGGGGGGGCTCTTGACCGTATCCCATGTAGAAGGTATTGACACTGAAAAAAAACAGCTAGGTAGGTATGATGCTTAAGTTAACATATATAATAATCTAGGAAAATTAGTTTGGATATCAGTTTACAAACTGGAAGGCAGTAATCAAAATTTATTATTATAAAAGTTATATACTGATAATCAGCTCTTCAAATAACTACCTATATAAAGCCACCAAACTATCAATCACCAATATTTTAGAATATTTAGGCAGACATTTATCAATTTATTAATGGAATTAATTAATAATCGATCGGCACCGATAATACTATTTAACGCATATAACGCTATTGTTTGCACTTGAACTAAAATGGTATTGAGGAGCGTTCACATTCAACACGTAACACACTTGAAACAAGATTTGAACTGAAAAGTGTTATGCGAATAAATTAGCTTTGAGGAAAGCATAAGTTGCCACTTACTCATTTGATTGAACTCACATCTAAACTTTAAAAAAAAGTAGCACTAACTCTCATAGTAAGTTAATTTATACACCAGATAAATAAGATTAACAGTCTTTGTGGGTTACATTATCACACCATGTCATAGTTGTTTTAACTCTTACCTAAACTTACAAAAATGTAGCGCCAACTCTCATAGTAAGTTAATTCATACACTGCAGAATACACTGGATTAACAGTCTTTGTGGGTTACTATAACACACTATGTCATAGTTGATTTAACTCGCACCTAAAATTAATAAAGTAGCGTCAACTCTCATAGTAAGTTAATTCATACACCAGATACACTGAAATGACAATCTTTGTGAGTTACTTCAACGCACTATGTCCTAGTTGTTTTAAGATATGTCTAAACTCCCAAAATGTAACTCTAACTCTCATAGTAAGTTGATTCAATCTATAAAATGATTTGAATTAACTATGTTTGGTGACACACACGTCATAGTTGTTTTGACACACATGAAAACATGATTATAGTCAAACCAACTCACGTAATAAATTGATTCAAAGCATAAATTGTTGACCCATTAAATATGAGTAAACTTTTTTCTCTGTGTATATTACGTATTATTACCTGTATACTATTTTTATAAAACTCTTTTCTAACTTCGAAAGTTTAAACTATATTTTTTTAATTATTAATAATAGTGTGACCCGTAGCCATAGCCACGAATTATTAATTTTTTCTCTATAGTTATCAAAGACTAAGAACACAGTATAACTTATTATAATTTATTTGATGTTTTAATGACGTCACAAACACGCATTCATGACGGCATAATATTCGACCTGCAAATTACTCGCGTTCACGTTGTTTTTGTTTCTTAACATTTTCAATTGTTACACCTTAATGATGATGTCATACTTAGAACCTGTATACTAGTGTATAGTGTATATTGTGTACTTTTCAGTTGTCACACCTGTAAGTTAGTGTAGGGAGTGACGTCACTGTTACACAGGTGTGGAAATGGCAAACATTCCTTAAAAAATATGAAGTGAGATGTAGCATCATACATTTAAAATTGTTGTCATTAAGTTAAAATTATGTCAAATTATTAAATGTGTTGAAAACAGGTAAATGTGTAGTTACACAGTTATAAGTAGGGAAAATAATTTTAAAATACGGTTTAAATAAAAAAGATATTCTTACTGTATTAATAGGAAAAAAAACAGCTGTAACTCCTAACTCTAGTCATTTTGATTATAAGAACTAATATATGTTTAAGAACGATTTTTAGAAAAAGTTACTGATCAATGATGTTAATTTACGTAACATAAATTTGTTTCCTAGAACGAGGTAATTTAGAAGGAGGTGGACTATAAAAATTATCTATGATCTTCCAATGTTTAGGAAGATCATAAATATCTTTTATAATCCACCATGTTTATCATTTTTAACGCTACTTGCAGTTTCAGAGGATAGCGCTAGGGTTATGCTCTTCAACTACGATGTCTTAGATTTTGTGTTAAGTAGGTTTGTAGGCTTCATTTACGATCACATCTTCATTTTCTTCTTCCATCCGTGAGTGCAGCCACCGGTGTTTGTGTCCCTTTTCGTCACATAACTTGGTAAGTGACTGCATTCACGGAGTAGCTTTTCTGCATCCATGAGCTCGTCATCGATGGTAGTAGATGACTTTGTTCATAGAGACATTTTTCTTTCTGACTGCTTCTTCGAGTCCCTTGTTTTAACTAGAGCTTTGGCCTTTTGTTACAAAGCAGATGTTAATTTTTCAACCCCAACTTAATATTTAGTAATCTGCTCTAACCTGCTCTACGCCATTTAAATGTCATTGTGAGAAAGCGTAAATGTCAACATGTGTGTCGGCGTCAATGGGAATAATGCGCGTAATTTTTAGACTAAATCGATGCATCGAGTAGCTTTCTTTCATCCCTGAGCGGCGATATTGTGAGTTATTTTAAACGAATTATTTGTGTTTTCTTTATCATAAAAGTTTTAATCCCTAATTAATTTAATCTTTTTATTTCTACATAAATAATTTTTTAATCACTTACACATTATAGTAAGTATTGATAACTTTTTAACGATATTAAATATAAATCTTATCTTATTACAGTCTACCCTAAAATAAAGAAAATTTATCTAAATAACATCATAGAAAACTTTTCTCTCTCGTACTAATATTTATCAAAATAATTTATTACTTAAATATTTATTATAGGTTCCATTTTTCCATATAGTGCAAGTAAACTTGGGTGAAAACTGTATCAGCGGACACAACCATATTATCGTACGAAAATAATTCATATAGTCTTTCTGTATATATTTCACGCATTATAGATAGGAGAGTGCCGTTGTATTCGGGAAGTGGGTGTTTACATAGTGTCCAAATAACTGTGTTGTTTCTCTTAGAAAAAAAAAAATTAAACTATATATATATTTAACATAAATCTTCATTACCTATTTTTAAATTCGGTAACTCGATGGTGTCCGGTATTTGAGTGTATACGCTATTTAGAGAAATCATGCAATTAGACTATATTCAAATGAATATTATAATTAATCAATTATAGTTTTATGGTATTTGAAAATAGACTCAATATACATTAGGGTATAATAATATACACTGTACTGACAATAGGGCTGTTAGGTGCTCGTGACGTCAAAAGAACAACACTTAACAAAGGATCTAAGTTAATTAAATTGAGAATAGATTTATAAACTCTTATCTATTGATTTTAAACTAAAGAATAACCATTAGATTTATTCATATTCTAAAACCAAGTCCCTATATTTGTATTTAGACGAGTTGTTGTGATGACGTCACACACATATATCATCTGGATTGGCAATAGTGATTTCTTTCTTCTACTTTTTTTTTTGCCCAGCTCAGGCAGCCATACAAGTTACTGTAATCGGTTCGTGGAGAGGTTCTCTATTCAGTATCTTCATTAACATTGTTTGTAACAGAGATTTCCTGTGTCATGTTCAGGCTATAAGAGGCAAAATTTAGCAAAAAGCTCTTAGGTTTCATTTTATCAGTTTTTGGTGGTTCCAAAATAGACGTTAAAGAGAAAATTTAAAAGATTTGACCGTTTTACAGAGAAGAGTCCTATAGTGGGGCCATCAATGATTAGGTGAATTTACTCCTTAATCTTCGATGATTAAGTGAGGTAACTCCTTAATCTTCGGTGATTAAGTGAGGTAATTCCTTAATCTTCGGTGATTAAGTGAGGTAACTCCTTAATCTTCGGTGATTAAGTGAAGTTGCCCCTTAATCTTCGATGATTAAGTGAATTTACTCATTAATTTTAGCTGATTAAGTGAGGTGACTCCTTAATTTTCGCTGATTAAGTGAGGTAATTCCTTAATGTTCGATGATTAAGTGAAGTTACTCCTTAATCTTCGGTGATTAAGTGAAGTTGTCCCTTAATCTTCGATGGTTAAGTGAATTTACTCCTTAATCTTCGATGGTTAAGTGAGGTAAACCCTTAATCTTCGATGATTAAGTGAGGTAAATCTTTAATCTTACTTCGACTCTGGGTCAAAAGTGAAGACCAAAATGGGTGAAGGAACTAGCTAACACAATTTTAGGAACAGATTCTTTAACAGTAAAGAATTGTCGCTTCAGTTGATGAAATTAAAGAACAGAAAACCGGGTCTAAGGTAGATATATCCTGTACCAGATATCCTCAAAAGTTTCGATAGATATATTACCATATTTGCCTTCAATTAGAATCGAATAGTGGCCTGATTTTCCAGATTTACTTCAATTTATGTAAAGTAAAGGAATTGGATTTTATTAATCATACTAAAAAATGGCAAAAAAGGAACAAAATGAAGGTACAGTAAACATGATATTCACGTTTTCCTCTTTGAAACATATTTTACCGAATTAGTTGACTATTACACCTGTTTATTATCAATGAATGATTTCATTTACGTAGACCTATTATCTTTTACATTCACTACCGGAATTGACACAATTTCAGTTGATGATTTTTTATTCTTACATACATACATAGACTTATGTAGAACTATAATAATTCCAGTTTTTTGAATTATAACCATTTTGAATACAAAAACGTAGTATTATTTTCATTTAAACGTCACATGAGTATATTCCCAAAATCTTGACTAAATTAGAATTAAAAAACAGTCAAAACAAAAACTAGGCGCAAAATCTTCTCAAACCTACGTCATTCAAACCTACTTATTCTTTAGGTAGGTTTTCTATGCAATGATTGTTGCGCTCAGTAATAGAAATACATTGAAATAGTGCTCAGCGATAATTGCTAATTGCAAAAAAGCCCTATAGGAATAGCATTGAACTAGTGCTCAGCGATAATCACTGCATGCAAAACGTACCTTAAAGGTCCTCTCCAGGCTCCGGGAAAAAAATGAGTTTATAACATAGTATTATAGAACTAAGGTCTAGGATCATTGTTCTGTAATCCGCATACAATTTGGTTCAGTATATATTTTATAATTTGTTTTTAAAGTTTTTAATACTCTGTGAGCAACAATTGAGCGAATCACTAATCTGATGCTCAAGAAGAAGATTGTACACTCTTTGTTTTGATTACAAATTTAAATTTTATAAACAAGCCATGCGTTTTCGGCTTTTATTTTAGATATTGATTGTTTCCTAAAGTATATAAACGTTTCTATAATAAGTTCATTCAATTTTATACCTTTAGACGAATATTAAATGGTTTTATTAAACCTAATACCTAGTTGACAATCAAAACAAATGGTGTACATTCTTTTTCTTCAGGCTGAAAATTTCTTAAATTAGTAAGTCGGAAGTAAAATAGGTTTTGTAGAGTTTTGATTATAAAAATCTTTAAAAGCATATAAAATTATAAATATGCTACCAAATTCGATGCGGTTTGCAGCAAAATGATAAGAAACATTAGCCTCGTTAAATAAATCAATAAAAATATTTGCTTGGAGAGGACCTTTAAGCATAGTAGGTATCACAGTCCTCATCAATAATTTTTTTGTACTCAGTTCATCCAGGGGTTGTTCAGTACGGTTCATACGAATACGAAGACGGATCTTTGTACATAGGGGACTGGAACAGCAAGGG
>CANNZV010007031.1:0-12880 GCA_947561585.1 Caprella mutica | reverse complement strand
GTCACGATGTGCACACCCTTACCGGTCAAGGCATTCAGATAGGCGGCCAGCGTAGCGGTCAGGGTCTTACCTTCACCCGTCTTCTGCTCAGAGATATTGCCCTGATGCAGGAAAATCGCAGCCAACATCTGCGTGTCAAAAGCCCGCAAACCAAGGGTACGCCGCGCGGCCTCGCGACAGTTGGCAAAGGCTTCGGGCAACAGATCATCCAGGCTCTCGCCTTCCATGAGCGCGTCGCAAGCTCTTCTGTCTTGTCCTTCAGGCCCTCATCGCTCAGCTTCTCGAACTCAGGTTCCAGCGCATTGATCTTTTCAACAAGCGGGCGGGTCTTCTTAATCAACCGATCATTGGGTGTGCCAAAGACCTTTTTCGTAATTGTTCCGATACCCAGCATGTGCTCTCCGACGCTCTTCGTGATCTTGGGACGTTTGATCTGCTTGCCCAGCGCTCGATGTGCCCATAGATAGATGGGTGAAAGAACAGCCAGACTTGGCCCTTATGGCGATGTAAGGGCCGGACCATATACTGTCAATGTAGCAGCCCCCGCACGGGCGAACCGATAGGACAAAGCATGCAAAAAAACACTCACTTTTCTGGCCCCACTGGCGATTGCCGCCTGTCTTGCCCTGCCTGCATCCGCGCAGGATGATGTCGCCGCAAACACGGTTGTGGCCACGGTGAACGGCACAGACATCACACTTGGTCACATGATCGTGGCCCGTGCGACGCTGCCAGAGCAGTATCAACAGCTGCCAGACGATGTGCTTTTTAACGGCATTCTGGATCAATTGATCCAACAGACCGCGCTTGCCGATACGTTCACTGGCACGCTGCCGGGCCGGGTAAGCTTGGCATTGGAAAACGAAACCCGCTCCCTCACTGCCGGTGAAGTTGTTGAAAACATCATGGCGAACGGTGTCAGCGATGAAGACATCGCTGCCGCCTACGCCGAGCAATATACAAACGCAGAACCAGAGGCAGAATATAACGCGTCGCACATCCTTGTCGAAACGGAAGAAGAAGCACAGGCGATTGTTGCCGATCTTGAAGGTGGTGCAGATTTTGCCGCCGTCGCACGTGAGAAATCCACAGGCCCCTCTGGCCCCGGTGGTGGTTCTTTGGGCTGGTTTGGCAAAGGCATGATGGTGCCCTCGTTTGAGGCCGCGGTGATCGACATGGAAGTGGGCGCCGTTTCAGCCCCCGTCAAAACCCAGTTCGGCTGGCACGTGATCAAGCTGAACGAAACCCGCAAGACCGAAGCGCCCAGCCTTGAATCCGTTCAAGAGGAACTGCGCATGCAAATCGGTCAGATCAAAGTGCAAAGCGCCATCGAAGAAATCACCGCTGCTGCCGCCGTGAACCGCGATGCTGCCAATGGAATTGATCCCACAGTAATCAAGAACATCGACTGGCTGGAGTAAACCATGGGCAAGGCTGCACCGCGCTCTCCGCTTGCGCCAGATCACTTTCCGGATCTTCCGGTCATCGACGGTGTGCGCTTTGCCACGATTGCTGCAGGCGTGCGCTATCAAGGGCGCACGGATGTCATGCTGGCACAGCTCACCCCCGGCACCACCATCGCCGGGGCTTTCACCCGCTCCAACACCCGCGCGGCCCCTGTGCTGGATTGCCAATCTAAGCTCGGTGGGGCATCGGATGCAGGCGCGGCTATCCTTGTGAATTCCGGCAACGCCAATGCCTTCACCGGCAAGGGTGGCGTCACCGCGGTTCAGGCAATCGCGCAAAGCGTTGCCGTCCACCTGTGATGTACCCGCAGCCCGCGTCTTTACCTCCTCCACCGGAGTGATCGGGGAGCCGCTGGAATACCGACGCATTACCGACGTTATACCGACATTATACAGCCAGCTTGATTCCGGCGATATCGCCGCCGCTGCGCAGGCGATCATGACCACGGATACCTTCCCAAAAGGGGCATCAGCGCAGGTCGAAATCGGCGGTCAGGTGGTCTCCATTTCTGGCATCGCCAAAGGGTCCGGCATGATCGCGCCAGACATGGCGACGATGCTCGTCTATATCTTTACGGACGCAGCGGTCGATCAATCCGCCTTGCAACAGATGGTCACCGAGGCCAATAAGGTCACCTTCAACTGCATCACCGTGGACAGCGACACTTCCACCTCTGACAGCCTGATCGTGGCAGCCACGGGTGCCTCGGGCGTAAACGCAACAAACAACACAGCGTTCAAAGACGCCCTGCACGGTGTCATGCAAAACCTCGCTCATCAGGTCGTGCGCGACGGTGAAGGCGCCACTAAGTTTGTAGAGATCGCAGTGACCGGGGCGACCAATGACACGGACGCCAAGACACACGCCATGGCCATCGCCAATTCACCCCTGATCAAAACCGCCATCGCAGGCGAAGACCCCAACTGGGGCCGTGTTGTCATGGCCATCGGCAAATCAGGTGCACCCGCTGATCGTGATCTGCTTACTATCCGGTTTGGTAACGTGGACGTGGCCAAGGATGGCTGGCAACACCCTGATTATTCAGAAGAAGCCGCCGCCGCGCACATGAAGGAACAGAACATCCGCATAGGCGTTGATCTAGGCCTGGGCGATGGGCACGCAACAGTGTGGACCTGCGATCTGACCCATGGCTACATTGAAATCAACGCGGACTACCGTTCGTGACCAAGGTTGTTCTGGTCTCAGCGGTTGCCCTGATTGATGTCGATGGCCGTGTCCTTTTGGCCCAACGGCCCGAAGGAAAATCCATGGCGGGGCTGTGGGAATTTCCCGGTGCAAGGTTGAGGCCGACGAAACGCCAGAGGCTTGCACTGATCCGCGAATTGGAAGAGGAGCTGGGCATCAACACCTGGTCTTCCTGCCTGGCGCCGCTGACATTCGCCAGCCATTCCTATGATGACTTCCACCTGCTGATGCCGCTTTTTTGCCTGCCGCAAATGGGAAGGCACGCCGATCGCCCGCGAAGGACAAACGCTCAAATGGGTGCGCGTGCAGGAACTAAGGGACTATCCTATGCCCGCCGCAGACGTCCCTTTGATTCCAATTCTACGCGATTGGCTTTAAAAACAGTCCCTAGAGCCACCGAGTGACCACTTGAAAACCACTTGGACAGTGCGTTCGGTGGCTTCAGACCCCATTAATCGAACCAATCTATCCTTAAAAACAGAGATAGTTGTCAAAACGTCAACAATGTTCTGGATTTTTCAGAATTGTTCACTAGAATCATTATTACTTTCTGGGGAGGGAGCAACATGCTGCGTACAATAACAATCGGGTCCTGTGTCTCGGTGCAGGGTCGTATTTGTAAAAACAATGGCGGATGGCCGTATCGCCGTGAAAGTAGACGACACGGTTTATTCCGGGACACCAGTGGTCCGAAAAAACTGATAGCAGACGGTTGCAGTGCCTTTGGCGTTGTAACCACAAGACGGGAAAAGGGGTTGCATTTTTGCAGCCCCTTTTCTCGTCTCCAAAGCGCCCGGTCTTTAACCTGAGACATCACGTATCGCCGATGTCCCGAGAATGCGAAGCATGACAGATTATCGGCGATTCTGGTTTAAGGTCGGGCTAGCGCGTTTTTTGAAATATGCTTTTGAGGGTCCAAACGACCCAACGAAGGCCTGAATCAAAAACGCTGCCCAAAATCTGTGATTTCAGGCAGCGCTAGATATCTTCAACTCTACAAAACTGGCTTACGTCAGCGTGCGAGACACTTCTTCACGCTCGAAGATTTCGATCACATCCTCTGGGCGGATATCATCGTAGTTCTCAAACGCCATGCCGCATTCCTGACCGGACTGAACCTCAGGCACCTCGTCCTTGAAACGCTTGAGCGTCTTCAACGTGCCTTCGTGGATCACCACGTTGTCGCGCAACAGACGTACGCCAGCACTCCGGCGCGCAACACCTTCAGTGACCAGACAACCGGCAACCTTGCCAACACCCGTGACCTTAAAGACCTCTTTGATCGACGCATAACCGATAAAGTTCTCTTTGATCTCATTGCTCAGCAGGCCAGACGCGGCAGCTTTCACATCGTCCACCAGATCGTAGATGACCGAGTAATAACGAATCTCGACACCCTTCTGGTTGGCTGTGTTCCGCGCCGACGCATTGGCCCGCACGTTAAAGCCCAGGATCGGCGCGCCAGAGGCTTCGGCCAGACCCACGTCGGTTTCCGTGATCGCACCAACACCAGAGTGCAGCACGCGCACGCGGACCTCTTCGTTACCGATCTTTTCCATCGCCTGAACAATAGCTTCGGCAGAACCCTGCACGTCAGCCTTCATCAGGATCGGCAGCTCAGACACGTTCTCATCCGCCTTGGCATTTGCCATCAGCTGTTCCAGCGTTGTCGCCGCACCAGCCGCTGCGCGTTTGTCTTTGGCTGCGTTCGCACGATATTCCGCAATCTCACGCGCCTGCGCTTCAGTGTCTGTCACGTTCAACACATCGCCCGCTTCGGGTGTTGCCGTTCAGGCCCAGAACCTCAACCGGAACCGATGGCCCGGCCTCTTTCACGCGCTTACCCTGATCGTCGACCAGCGCAACGGACCTTACCGTACTGCTCACCCACAACAAAGATGTCACCCTGACGCAGCGTACCGTTCTGAACCAGAACAGTCGCAACAGGGCCACGGCCCACGTCAAGCTGCGCTTCGATCACGGCACCAACAGCGGCGCGATCTGGGTTGGCTTTTAGTTCAAGAATTTCCGCCTGCAGCGCGATGGCTTCCAGCAGTTGATCCAAACCTTGACCGGTGATCGCAGAAACTTCGACGTCCTGCACTTCGCCAGACATCTTTTCTACGATAACCTCGTGCTGCAACAGATCGGTGCGCACCTTGTCCGCATTTGCGGCAGGGCGGTCGATTTTGTTGATCGCCACGATCATCGGCACTTCTGCGGCTTTCGCGTGGGCAATCGCTTCAATCGTCTGAGGCATCACAGCATCATCCGCCGCAACCACCAGAACAACGATATCCGTGACCTGCGCACCACGTGAGCGCATGGAGGTAAAGGCCGCGTGGCCGGGCGTATCAAGGAAGCTCAACACCTGGCCGCCATCGGTCGTCACCTGATAGGCACCGATGTGCTGGGTGATGCCGCCGGCTTCGCCCGCGACAACCTTCGCATTACGGATAGCGTCCAACAAAGATGTCTTACCGTGGTCAACGTGACCCATGATCGTAATGACCGGAGGACGCGACAAAAGGTCCTTTTCATCATCAACGATCTCTTTGATCACGTCCTCAACATCCGCATCAGAAACGCGGACAACCTTGTGGCCGAACTCTTCGATGATCAGCTCAGCGGTGTCTGCATCAATCGTTTCATTCTGCGTCACCATCATGCCGTTCTGCATCAGCGCTTTTACAACTGCACCAACCTTTTCGGTCATACGTGCAGCCAGTTCAGACACAACAATCGCAGGAGGCAATTGCACTTCGCGCATAACCTTCTCGCGCTCAACAGAACCGCCCATCGCCTTCTGACGTGCACGCTCTTGCTTGCGCTTCATCTGCGCCATGGAAAGCTGACGACCACCCTCGCGACCAGACAACGCCTGGTTCAGGGTCAGCTTGCCGGAACGACGGCTGTCATCCTGACGGTTTTTCTTGTTCGTGTCCTCACGGTCGCGCGTTTCTTTGCGCGGTGTGGGGGCCGATGTTTTGTTAGGTGTGCGTGCGGCGGCAGGCGCCTCTGCGGGAGCAGCAGCAGCGGCTTGCGCGGCGGCAGCAGCTTCACGCGCCTTGCGCTCTTCTTCCTCGGCTTTCGCCTTCAGGCTTTCCTCGCGCTCACGCTCAGCCGCTTCTTTGGCTTCCTGCTCGGCACGACGGCGCTCACGGTCTTCGGCGCGGGCTTTTTCCTCTGCGGCGCGTTCGGCGGCCTCTTCGGTTTCGCGCGCCTTGGCGGCCTGAACCGCCTTCAGCCGGCGATCCATTTCAGCATCAGAGATACCGGCAGGACGCTTGGAGGGATCCCCCACAACACGTCCACCAGCCGCACCACCAGGCTTAGCGGCACCGGGCTTGGGCACTACAACACGCTTGCGCTTGGTTTCAACCACGACGTTCTTGGTACGCCCATGGCTAAAGCTTTGCTTTACGTTGCTGGGACGCGAACCGCCCAGACCCAATGTTTTTCTACCGTCACTATCGCTCATTACGATCGTCTATCCTTTCGACTGGCCCTTGCCAGCCTCGTTTTGCCGCACACCTTTAAGGCGCTCCGCATCCTCTACAACACGCTGCGTGAGTCCACCAGAGGCGAGTGCTGCATGTATCACAGTTTGGCGTCCAAACGCCAACCCAAGTTCATCCGCCGTCAACCACCCAATATAGCTACCATAATGCGGCGTGCTTAGTTTGCTTTTGCCGCGCCCTGATCCGTCCACAGCCTGGATCAGCACTTCGGCTTCTTCTGATTGCAGCCAGCCTTTGGTCTTTTCGTACCCGGCCACTGCGCGTCCCGACTTGCGCTGAAGCGAGATCAGATCGACCACGCGCCGCGCAAGCTGTTTTTCTACGTCATCCGTCAAACCATCCGGGATGGTCACAGGCTGTTTGGCGCCACGGGCAAACAGCTTTTTTGTCACCGCCTGATCCAGCGCGGCACGATCCGCCGCCACATAAATCCCGCGTCCCGGCAATTTGCCCAAGATGTCCGGCACAACCTGACCTTCAGGACCCACCACAAAACGGATCAAGCCATACTTAGGCTGCACCTCGCCCGTGGCAATGCACTTGCGTTCAGGACCATCAGACCGGTCTTTGGAGGCGCCACCGCGACCCATCAGGAACCCTCGAGGCCTGAGATCAGGCCTCGGCCTCCTCGGTTACGGCTTCGCTATCGTCTTCAGCTTCCGCTGCCAGATCCGCAGGATCAACCCAGC
The DNA here is from genome assembly GCA_947561585.1 of Caprella mutica. Lineage (NCBI taxonomy): Eukaryota > Metazoa > Arthropoda > Malacostraca > Amphipoda > Caprellidae > Caprella > Caprella mutica. Next base: position 5,997 of record CANNZV010007031.1, on the reverse strand, counting down.
CCAGCATAACGCGGGCTGTCATGATCATATCCTGTGCATCCTCAAGTGTCACACCAAAGGGCTCCAACGCGCCATCGTCTTTGACACGCTCACCATCAACAGTGGTCCAACCACCGGCAATTTCCCAATCCGCACAAGTCGCGAAATCTTCCAGCGTTTTGACGTCGTCCTTAGCCAACGCCTCGATCATTTGGGGTGTCAGACCCTCAAATTCAACCAGGCTGTCTTCAACACCCAAGGCGCGGGCCGCTTCCAGTGCCGCCTTGTTCTGCGCTTCCAACACATCACGGGCACGGGCCTGCAGTTCGTTGGCGGTGTCTTCGTCCACACCATCAATCACCAGCAGTTCGTCGACCTCAACGTAGGCAACTTCTTCAAGGTTGGTGAAGCCCTCAGAAACCAGCAACTGCGCAAAGAACTCATCCAGATCGAGGTTATCCATGAACAGCTTCGTGCGCAGTTCAAACTCGGCCTGACGGCGCGCGCTTTCCTGCTCTTCTGTCATGATGTCGATATCAAGGTTCGTCAGCTGAGACGCCAGACGCACGTTTTGACCACGACGGCCAATTGCGAGGCTCAACTGCTCTTCCGGCACGACAACTTCAATCTTGCCAGCCTCTTCGTCCAGAACCACCTTGGAAACCTCAGCAGGCTGCAGCGCGTTCACAAGGAACGTCGGCTGGTCGTCATTCCATGGAATGATGTCGATCTTTTCGCCCTGCAGTTCATTCACAACGGCCTGTACGCGAGAACCGCGCATACCAACACAAGCACCCACAGGGTCGATGGAACCATCATAAGAAATCACAGCGATCTTGGCACGCGAACCGGGGTCGCGAGCAACCGCCTTGATCTCGATGATGCCATCATAAATCTCAGGCACTTCCATCTTGAACAACTCAGCCATGAACTCTGGCGCGGTACGGCTCAGGAAGATCTGCGGGCCACGCTGCTCGCGACGCACATCTTTGATGTAAACGCGGATGCGGTCATTGGGGCGATAGCTTTCGCGACCGATCTTTTCGTTCCGACGCAAGATGCCTTCACCGGGGTTCATATCCACGATGACGTTGCCGTATTCCTCACGCTTGACCTGACAGTTGATGATCGTGCCGATGCGGTCCTTGAATTCTTCGTACTGCTTGTCACGCTCGGCTTCGCGGACCTTTTGCAAGATCACCTGCTTGGCAGATTGTGCGGCAATACGGCCCATCTCAACGGGTGGAACCTCTTCGATCAGCTGCTGACCAACCTCAGGGTTTTCCATGTACTGCTTGGCCTGCTCAACGGTGAACTCGGCCTGATAATTCTCCAGCTCTTCATCCTCAACCACGGTGCGCACACGGGTGAATGTGGCGCGACCCGTCTTGCGGTCGATGGACACGCGAATGTCCATTTCCGCGCCGTAGCGGGATTTCGCCGCACGGGCGAGTGATTCTTCCATCGCTTCGATGACCAGCACAGGGTCGATCATCTTTTCGCGGGCTACCGCTTCGGCAGTTTGCAGCAGCTCAAGCTGGTTGGCGGATGTAATGGCCATTAGTCGTCTCCCTCAGAGGACTCTTCTTCGATTATTTCGTCGAATTTGGTTTCGTCTACAGCACCCGACGCTTTGCGTTGGCGCAACATTTCAGTGATCAATTCATCAGTCAGAACCAGCTTGGCATCGCTTAGCCAGTCAAACTGCAATCCAATAGTGCCCTCAGCCACGTTGATCAGCACTTCACTGCCCTCAACCCCGGCCAGCTCACCCTTAAAGCGGCGGCGTCCGTCAATCAGTTCATCGGTTTCGATCTTGGCCTCATAGCCTTCAAAGGCATCGAAATCCTTGAGCCGCGTCAGCGGACGATCAATACCGGGGCTTGAAACCTCAAGCGTGTATTCTTCCAAAATCGGGTCTTCCACATCCAGCACCGCACCTACGGACTGCGTGATGAGCGACAGATCGTCGACCTCAATCCCACCATCAGGCTTAGTCAGCCATAATCTGCAAAGTCGTGACCTTGCCCGACATCAACCGCACCCGCACCAGCTCAAACCCCAGATCCTCGATCACGGGTGTGATGATCTCCGCCATCCGGCGGTCAATCGCGGCTTTGGCGATCAGCGTATTGGTGGTGTCAATGGTCATGATTTCCTTTGGGCACAAAAAAACGGGCGCGCGGCCCGTTCATCTAGATCGGTGGAGCGTTTGGTATGGACCCGAACGCGCCGCTGTTGATAGGCATATACGTCGGGCAGCAGGAGTCTGCAACCCCTCAGCCAAACCACCAGCGTTCGCCAGCGCGCAGGTTGTCCATTGGCGCGGCTGACCCGATCCGTGCAGGCTGCATCAGATCGGTGGAAACGCCCTGCGTCACGCGCTGTTGATCAGGCAGCGTGATCACATCCGGCAGCCCCGCCACCAACTGTGGATCACTCAGATCAGCGGCATCCACAAGATACCCGCCCAGCGCCTCGGCGCGTACAGCCTCAGAAGGGATCGACACCAGCTCAACCTCGTCAAACCAACCGGAGGCACCATCTTTATAATGCGCCTTCACCCGTTCAGTTAACAACTGCTGACCAGGGGCAAAATGCGTGACCCGGTACAAGCCCGTGCCAATGCCCGACCCCACGGCATGCGCGGGCGAGATATAAAATTGGTGGCCCGACAAACGCAAAGGCAGATCAGGCTCAGGAACAAAAAGGTTAAACCGCACCTGATACGACCCGGTTTGCTGCACCACACCATCAGGGAAACCCCGCGCGCTGGCCACCACATCTGCAGCGCCAAAGGGCGCACCATCATGAAACACCACGTCTTGACGCAGATCAAAATGCCAGACGCGCGCGTCCTCTGATGATCGCCAACCGGTCGCCAGTTCCCCGCGCAATGTGCCATCAGCGGCAATTTCGGTAAGCGTATCAAACACCAGACCTTGCCGCGCAACCTGCATGAACAGACCCTCACCCTTGGCCCATGAATCATCCCGCGTTGCCCCAGATAGTGCCATGCGCAATCGGCCCCCGCGACGCGGCAAACTGGCAGCGGACACACCCGTGGCAGCCAACAACGTCGCAGCAGCCGCTACTGGCAAACAGGGCACGGCGATCCATATGGGGGTCCCGCCGACTCATATCATCGCAATCCGATCCATCGCGCGCACCAACTCAGCGCTGATGCCCGGCTCTGACAAGGCATGGCCTGCATTGCGCACCATCTTCAGTTCCGCATTGGGCCACTTCTGCGCCAAAGCATAAGCACTGGTGGGCGGGCAAATCATGTCATATCGACCTTGCACGATGACACCGGGGATATGCGCGATGCGCGGCATATGCTCCAGAATTTGGCCATCAAATTCAAGAAAACCGGCATTGGTGAAATAGTGATTCTCAAGCCGCGCAAAGGCGCGGGCATATTCCGCAGGGCCTTCACCCGCATTGCCCGCCGAATGGATCGAGGCCAACGCATTTTCCCAAACCGACCAGGCCCGGCCATAACGTTGCTCTTCCACCAAATCGCCGGAAAACAGCCGCCGATGATAGGCGGCGATCAGATCGTCCCGCTCCTCCGCGGGAATCAGATCAACAAAACGCGCCCAAACCTCGGGCCAGAATTTGCCGGCACCACCGCCATAAAACCAATCAAGCTCTGACTGCGTCATCAGGAACACGCCGCGCAACACCAGATGGCGCACATTCTCTGGATGGGCCTGCGCATAGATCAACGACAATGTCGCGCCCCATGAGCCGCCAAAGACAATCCAGTCTTCAATCCCCAAGGTGGTGCGAATCAGTTCGATATCTGCAACCAGATGCCAGGTCGTGTTGTCCGTCACAGAGGCATGCGGCCGCGAGCGCCCGCAGCCGCGCTGATCAAACAGCACTACGCGATAAATGGCGGGATCAAAATACCGCCGCATCGACGGGCTGCACCCGCCACCGGGGCCGCCATGCAACACAACAACGGGAATCCCATCAGGGTTTCCGCACTGCTCCACATAGACTTGATGCCCCTGCCCAACCGAAAGCATCCGTTGATCAAAGGGATCAACGGGCGGATAAAGATACTGAACTGCGCGCTTTTGGTCGGGATACTTGTCCATCGCCGTCCTATATACTGTCTGAGACCAGAGAAACATAGGTGGCGTCAGATGCAAACCGAAACAACCGTTGACCCGTCAGAGATTGCAAAATTTGAGGCGATGGCAGCCGAATGGTGGGATTTGAATGGCAAGTTCAAGCCATTGCACATGCTCAACCCCTGCCGGCTGGATTACATCACCAGTCAGATCGCGGGAGAGTTTGACCGCGACCTGAAAGCGCCAGAGCCTTTCAAAGGGCTGCGCATCCTGGACATCGGCTGTGGCGGCGGGTTGCTGGCAGAACCCATGGCGCGCCTTGGGGCGGATGTCGTGGGGGCCGATGCGGCAGCAGGGAATATTCCGGTCGCCCAGGTTCATGCCGCGCAATCGGGGCTGGAAATCGACTATCGCCACACCACTGCCGAGGATATGGCCGCCGCCGGTGAACAATTTGATGCGGTGCTAAACATGGAGGTCGTGGAACATGTCGCCTCCCCCATCGACTATCTGACCGCCTGTCATGATCTGCTGAAACCCGGCGGGCTGCACATCTGCTCCACCATCAATCGCAATCCGAAATCCTTTATGATGGCGATTGTGGGGGCCGAACACATCATGCGCTGGCTGCCCAAAGGCACCCATGAATGGAACAAGTTCATTACCCCAGATGAACTGTTTGAACTGCTGAGCAAAGCAGGACTGGAACCGGTTGATCGCAAGGGGTTTGTCTTTAACCCGATTGCTTGGTCATGGCGGCTTTCGGATCGCGACCTCAGCGTAAATTACGTCACGGCCAGTCTGAAACCGCAGTAAACACCGACGCGATACCGACAAAATACCGACGTAATACCGACAGGTGTTTTTAACTCAGCTTCCGCCGGATTTCTTGCAAGATGGGCAAAGCCGCCCGCGCCTTTTCTTCCCCGATTTCTTCCACGACCTGAGTGATCATCGGGGTGATCGCCGCAACCGCATCATCGCGCGCCTGTTGTCCGGCGGGGCTGATCCCAACCAGTTTGCGCCGCGCATCGTCCCAGTCCGGGCGCACGTGAACATAGCCAGCCCATTCAAGTTTGCTCAGTGTGTTTGTCATCGCGCCACGCGTCACATTGAACGTCTCAGCAAGCTGCGCAGGCGTGCGCTCTGCCTTGGTCCAGGCCAGATTGTTGAGCACCGAGAAATGCGAAATTTCCATACCCTTGGGCAACGCCTTAACCAATCGGCTGCGCACAGATTGATCCGCCGCCAGCAGTTCGCTGAACAATTGGATCGCAAGGTTTTGTCTGTCAGGTGTCATGCGCCGCGGGGCCTAGGGTTTGGTGAACATCCGCCGGTTCGCAAGGCTGGGCACCCTGCGCCGGGTCTGCGCGCATAGTTCCATGTTCAGGTCCAAAAAGTAAACGCCCGGTTCCGACCCCGCATCAACCAGGACCTCGCCCCAAGGGTCAATCGCTAGGGAATGGCCATAGGTATCGCGGGTTTTGTGCACAGCACTGGCATGGGTGCCCGTCTGCGCAGGGGCCAGCACAAAACACCCGGTTTCAATTGCCCGTGCGCGCAGCAACGCATGCCAATGGGCGGCGCCTGTAACCGGGGAAAAGGCAGCAGGCACGGTAAGTATCTGCGCGCCTGCATCTGCTAAAGCTTGGAAAAGAGACGGAAATCGCAGGTCATAACAAATCGCCATCCCGATCTGCGCAAACGGTGCCAATGCCAGAACCGCCTGTTCACCGGGCCGATACCCAGCCGATTCCCGGTAGCTTTCGCTCTCATCAATATCCACGTCGAACATGTGGATTTTGTCATATCGCGCTGTGATCTCACCTTTGGGGTCAATCAGGAATGACCGGTTGGCAAACCGCCCGTCCACATCCTGCGTTTTGAGCCCGAGGGACCCAATCAACAGGTGAATGCCCAGCGCCTTTGCCTC
>CANNZV010007030.1:0-12901 GCA_947561585.1 Caprella mutica | reverse complement strand
GGCCCGGTCTTTTCGATCAGCTGATACGTGGCCGAGCGTTTGCCACGCCGCGCCGATTGCCGGACCTTCAGGTGGCCCGACCGTACCAGCCGCCGGCAATAGGCGTCCGCCGTCTTGAGCGGGCAGTCGATGCCGCCGCCTCGACATGCGCCTTCAGGTCCTGCGCCGAAAACAGCGCAAAGCGGTTCATCACCAGCCACATGGCGTCATAGACATCCTTGGAGCGGTCCAGCCCCTTGCTGCGCTCGGCCGCCTTTGCCGCTGTCATGTAGATCTTGCGATGCTGGCGCTTTTCCACTTCGACGATCATGCCTGCCGCTTCCCACCGATGCAGGAAGGTTGGCGCCATGCCCTTTGACACGCCCGCGTTGACCAGATCGGTCCAGTGGATGTCGTCCCGTTTGGACGCCGCATGCCACGCCGTGCGTTCTTCGTCCGATTTGAAGTCATAGGTCATGCCCGGCGCCCCACCTTCGGCAGCGAGGTGGCCACCAGTTGCGCCGAGGGTCGCAGGCTGCCCGCAGGCCGGACGGGAGGTTCCGCCCCGCCCTTAAAGCTGCGATCCCCCCAATCCGCCATGGTGATGGTCGCCAGCCCCTTGGCGCGGGCCAGTTCGCGGGCCGTGCCGATCTGGTTCACAACCGGGCGGATCGAGCCTTCGGCGTGTTCCACAAACTTCTGGATCAGCACCGGATCGATCTCGATATCGGCGGCATAGGTCTGGGCCAGCCGCAGCCCGTCCTGCACCTCGCACGGTTCCGCTGGCGTCCACGCCGCGATCCGGAAATACAGGTTTTCCACCTTGCGCAGCAGATCCGGCAGCTTTTCCTCGCCCACCAGGATCACCGGCACCATGCCGCCCGTCAGATTGTAAATGTCGCGCGCCACGCCAATGGCGCCGCGCTTGCACAGGTATTGCGCATCATCGATCACCAGCGGGCGGTCGGTTCGCATCATGTGGTCGGCAATGGCGCGGATCTGGGCCGAGACGGTCTTGGTGGCCTGAATACCAATCGCCTGCGTCACGCTCATGAGGAAATCCAGCTTCGAGCTGTTTTCGATCGCCATCACCGCAATCACGTCCGAAGCGATCTCGGACACGCACACGGCGCTGGTCTTGCCCCAGCCTGAAAACCCGTAAAAGCACCCCATGCGCTCCTGCCCGATCGGGGCGTTGCGCAACTGGTCCACCATCGTCGAAAACGCGGTGACGTTGCGAAGCTGTGCCAGTTGTTGTGCCATGCTCATCCTCTTTCGTTGTTGCCGAACACATCCCGCAGGCGCTGCTGCGCGCGGTAAGTGGCGGATTGTTGGAAGTGTTCCAGCCAGTCGGCCTGCGCGCTGGACAGAGTGCCGCCAGCGTCCCGCAGGGCCTCCAGTTCCAGCGCGCGGTTAAAGGCTGTCTCGGGATCTTCGTCGCCAGACGCGGTGCGGCGGTCGGGGAGGTGCGTGATCGCTGCCGCAGGGCGGTCTGTTTGTTCAGGGCGCGGCGCTTTTGGCGCCTTGGCATGGCCCGGCACCAACTGGACCACATCCGCCTGCGGAATACTGTCTGGGGATATGGATGCGCCGGGCTGCCCCAATGCGCGGCCAGTTCGCGGTCCGACAGTTCCTTGTGCAACTTTGAGGCCTCTCGGACACTCTTGATATACTGGTTTCTTTTGCTGGCGTGGGCTTGGGCGTCCGACTTGGAAAAGAAGTCGCCTTTCTCGATCACCGCACCTTCCCCAAGGTATTCGCCATCCAATGAGTAAATGCAGATCGGTTGATGCAGATTATCGGGATCGAACCGCGCGACGACCTTCTGGCCTGCAATTCGGTACATCCATTCGGACCAGTAGCGATTGCCGTACAGCTTCAGTTCGCCATTGCCCCGCTTTCCTTTTGCAGGCTCCGCTGCCATCAGCCACAGGCGCTGCTGTGCATCGGTCGGCATTTGGGGCCGCGCCTCTTTGAAAGAGACTTCGAACACCTGATCAAACGACTTTTTATAGGCCGTTTCCGTGCGCCGATCCGGGCGGGCATTGTGCGCGTCGATCACCTCGCGCACCACCGCCAGCACCGTCTCGGGATCTGCCGGGCGTTTCCCGTAATCCTTGGGCTTGTTGCGCGGATCGTTGCCAGACTGCGCGCCGTGCAAGGCTGGGTGGGTCGGGATGCGCCGTGTCAGATCCAGAAAGGCGCGCTCGATCGGCTTGGCCTGCCCCCAGCCGGGCGAGGCCCAATGCAGTTCGATCCCCAACATCGGGAACAGCCCCAACATGTCATCTTCCTGATCCTTGAAGCGGAACCTGTTCTCGACCCCGCCGGTCAGGATCTTGGCGGCAAACTCCCGGCCATTGTCCATTAGCGCATGCGCCGGAATTCCGAACTTGCGGACAACATCTCCAAAACACAGCCGCACGGTTTCTGAATTCGGGTTCAACGACATCCGCCACGCGAGAAGTTTGCCCGAGTATATGTCGGAAAACACCACGATCTGCGGGCGCTGCGGTTTCTCCTCACCCGGCCAGTTCACGAAGACATCCAGCTTGTGATAATCCGCCTGCACCGCTTCCATCGCGCGCAGCGCCTGTCGGCTGCGCTCCTGATGCGGGTGGAACCGTTTCAGGGCATGAGCCCCTTCGCGGCGCAGCACAACTACGGGCTCCGGCACCTCTTCTTTGAAACGCCGTTTGCACAGATGCAGCGGCGGGATGTCATTGATCCGCTCGCGTTTGGCAAAGGCCTCGGCATGCTCGTAGGCCACCTGAAACGTGATCGCCTTGTCGCGCAGATAGTCCGATTTGAAATAGCGGTAGAACCGGGTGTTCAACTCTTTGCGCCGCCCATTGGGCCCCGCATTGCGCGGGGCGAGATAGGCCAGCCGATCCTCGGGCGCGACACCTTCAATTAGGCCCAGCCAGTTCCAAAGGGTCTTTTCCGAGACGGCGCGAATGCCCGCTACCTGCCGCACCGCATCGGTACGGGTCAGGCCTGCGGTCTCAAACCCGACCACCTTGTCAATTGCCGACAGCCGGTCCTGCGCCTTGCGCTTGGCGGTAGTCTTCAAGCCCTCATACGTCGCCCAGGCTTCGGCGCGCGGGCGCAGCGCCTCAGGCTCAGGATCTGGCGTCGCCGACTTGATCAACGCGATCCGCGCCCGCATGGGCAGGACGGTATAGTGATACTCAAGCCCCCCGCCCTTGCCTTTGCGGCGCCGGGTCATGCCCGCCTGCCCCGCCCAGTTCTCACGCTTGGCCAGCAACTGGATCGCGCGCACGGTCCCCGGCAGATCGGGCAAACCCGCATCGGCCAGTTCCGCCGCGCTCCACCAGACCTGATCGGGGAGACCGTCACGCCGCACCTCCACGCCGGAAAGTGATCACCTCGGCTTCGGTCCGGGTTACGACCTCATCCAGAAGCGCCCCGACATCCTCGCCGCACTCCTCCAAAAACCGCCGCCGCGCCGCCTTGGACGCACGCTTCCACGCGTCCTGAAGCCGGGTGAATTCCTTGTCTGTGTTGCTGAGGGGGCTGGGATGTCGCCCTTTGATGCACTGAATTGGCGGCGCGCGTCCTTGGCACTTTTGGCTGTTCCCGTCCCGATCCGGTCAACCACATCATACCGCTCGGCGGCATTGGTGATCTTTCCGATCTCCATCAGGTCAGCCAATCCAACCGGCTTTGGTGCGTTCCGAAGCTTGGAAACTTCTGGCGCAACCAATGCACTGCCAGCGCGGACGAAATTCCTGATATGCCGGGGAGTTACCCCCATTTGTTCGGCTACAGCCTCAGCAAAAGATACGACGGAAATCGTTTCCGCCGTATCCCAGCGTTTGGCCACAAGCCGGCGCCGATCTGCGCCTTCGCCTCTGGATGCAGGCGCTCGTACACTTCTTTGCGTCGCGCGAGGAAAACTGCCGTATCCAGTGCGCTCACCCTGCGCCCGCAAGGTTGTCGTCGATTTCCATCAGTTTTGCGAAGTCGTCAGAACAGGTCCAGCAGGTCACACGAACCACCCCGAACTTCGCCTCGCCTTCGTCGCGCAGTTCGCGCGCGGCCGTCAGCCTGTGCCCACCCGCCATTAGTTGGAATTCGCCGGACCGCTTGATCTTGCGAACATGCAGCGGATCCATGATCACACCCAATTCGCGGATCGACGCTTCAAGGCATCGACGCCTGCCCTGCTGACAGGACGCAACCGCCCGTTCATCCCGAGCTTGATATCGTCGACAGACAGTTCGACCACAGAGGCGATGATTTCAGCCATCACACGGCCCTCCGGCTTCGGCATGGTCAGACACCCGGCGGCTTCCTTGAACGCGGCGGCGTGGTCGATCCGGGCGGCCTCAAGCAAGCTTTCCAGAACCCGCAGGATGCGGCATCGTGCAGCGTGGTCAGATGCCCCAGCGCCCGGTCCAGCAGAACCGCGCATTCGTCCAGGGCTTTGGCGGCGTCGACAGTATCCATCGCATCCAGATCAGCCGCTTCAAGGCCCGCCGTCAGTGTGTCGTGCTGGTCCAGCGCGGCACTCAGGCCCGCCAGTTCAGCCACAATCCAATTGGTCATTCAAACGCCCTTTCAAAACTGAGGTGACAGCAGCCACATGAAAAACCAGATGCCGAGGCACCCAACGATCAGCGCAAAACACGCCAAGGCATCGCCCCAAAGGCTGTCCGCAAAACGCTGTTCGGCTGCTGATATGCGCCCCCACCACCGCACGCCACTCAAAGGCGGTCTGCTCGCATGCGGCGTGAGGGCTCTCCGGCGCTGCCACACCGGAGATCGCTGGACGGCCCATCTGCCCGTGAGTGATGGTTCGGCCTGCATACGGGCCATCCGGCTGTTCAAGTTCCAGTTGCATTTTGAAGGCGAGCAGCGCATCCGCATGCTCAGCCAACCGGCGCGCCGCGTGGCGCACCTCGTGGTGTTCACTGGATCCAGAACCGTCATGGCCAGCGTCGCACCAAGCGCGATCCGCTCAGTCCCGGTCAAGCCAATCGCCAGAGCATGGGCCTGAATGACGGTGTCAGGGCGGGAAGAGATCATGACCGTGCCCCTCTCGGCTCGCACGTTCGACGGACTCGCGTAGCTCGGCCTCTGTGACGCCAAGCTCCTTTAGTAAAAGCCCGAACGTCGGGTGCTTGGGGATGGCCCAGCTTTCCGCGTCCTTGCTGAGGTAGCTGGCAATATAATTGCCTTCGCGGCTTATCGCTGCGCTCAAGTGCCGATAGCTGCGCCCGGTCCGCTCTTTATGCTCGATAATGCGACGTCTCAGCTCCCTACCAAGGGAGGCGAGTCTTTCACGCGCTCGTCCATTCATGCTCATACCCCGTGCTTATTTTTATTAGCTTATGCTGATTATTATCAGCTTGCAATGCTAATTTTTATGAGCAATTCTGAGCATCGTCGGACCGGGGACAGTTATGGAATTTGATGAATTTGAACCGTGGCGCGTGCGGATGGCGAAAGCCTTCGAAGACCGCCCGGACGTAGAAATTACCAAGTTCTCCTTGGAGATCGGGAAGAGTCGCGACTATATCAGTCGGCTGATCAAGCTTGGCACCGCCAATCCATCGCCGACCCTGTTTGTCGAATTTGCGACAAGCTGGGGTTTCGCCAGCTTACATTATTTCAGGTGAAGACACGTCAGCCGAACGGGATCGCATTGTGCGGCGCGTACTTGACGCAGACGCCGCGACCGTTCGACGGATCAGCCGCGCACTGGATTTGTTTGAAGAGGATCAATGATTTTGATGATCGAAGCAACGACGGGACGCTCTAACTCGTCCACCATCTCAGCAAGGACACGCTGATAGAGCGCAGGCTTTCGTAACGCATCGGCCCCGTCCGAAGCTTACAGGCCACCTCACTAAAATGCAGACCGCCGCGCGTATAGACTCCATCTAGGATGAGTGCGATTTCATCTTGGAGATCAGCGCCGGTCTCCATCCTCCCCAAGGGTTTCCCGATACTTTCCACCGCGACTTCAGCACCAAACCACGTTGAAAACGCAGACTTTTTCCCGATATCGCGTGAGCACCAGACACCTGAGCGACGCTCATAGATAATACAATAATCACGAAAGCCCCTGAATTGATCGTCCGAAATCGAAAGACTTCGCGCATCCACCCATGGGCAAAGCTTTTCAGCAACGGATCAGCATCTGGATCTCGAATTAGCATGCGCAAGGGCAACTGAGTACTTCTGTATTGAGCGGCGTTTGCGCCTTTACGGTTCAGGAATGCGCTCGCCAGCTCAAAAAACTCCTGCGCCCTAGGCAACCAGAGCAACCCCATATCGGTTAGCTTCGAAGTCGCCCCCACCCTCTCGAACAGCTTTGCCTCAAGCAGGTTCTCAAGTTCGATCACATGGCGTTTGATTGTCTGCCGCGTTATCCCAAGCTGATCGGCAACCAGCTTCACATCCCCCAAATAGGCCAACCGAACGAAGGATCGGACGTAGCCGAAAAGCAGTTGACGTTATAGCCGTCCAGTCGGCTTGCCTCATCTAACAAGCCTGAAGGCTCTCGAAGGCGCAGCAATCGACGCGCGATCTCCATCCGTTCGTCTAAGCTGTCGGTTGATCACTATCGAACACGGCTCCTCCAAAAAAACTCGCATCATGCAAATAAATATCATCACTCAACCATAATCAGTTTAAATATATTTACAAGCATGCTTTAAGCAGAAACCCAGATGAAACCTTAAGCGAAGTCCCGAGCAAGAACGTTCGCAAACTCGACCAGCCGGCAACTCAAATAGAAAGCGTAAATCTTCGCGCCCCAGAAAGGACCATCCAGACTTGATGCGGCCCGCCTTCTGCCCGGTCCCCAGGATAACGTCATGGGTTCGCAATATGTGTAGCCTATCCGCATATTGAAACCACGGCAGGCCAACGCCCAATTCATCAATCCGAATACGTGGTCCGGATCCCATTCTCGCACGATCAAAAGATGGCCCAAGCGTATCAGCAATGACGCTGTACCCTTGTCCCGGAGCGTCGCGTGCAACCACATTTCACCATGATAGACGACCATGCCCCCCATCCGGCGCGCGTGCGGCCCAGGCCTTGCCCGAATACTCGACCGAATAACTGAAGGTGACTTTGGAAAATAGTTCGGCAATCGCTGCGAGACATGTTCCGCGACGGAGCTGCCACGCAGATTCAACAAATGTGCAGCCTGCGTGTGGACCAACTCCCCATCGCTGTCAAAACCGCAAATCCAAAACGCGTCCACAGCTCCATCCATGTTGCCGTTGGGATCGAACTGTTCATGCAGCGGAGCCCGGCCAGACGTCGACGCTATGTGCTGCTCAAGCTGCCGAAAATTTCGACTGATCCTGATGTGAACCCCACGCCCCCGAAGGACCTTGCGGATCGCCTCGACTTCATGCTCGATCTGGCTCCGAACTTCGCTTAGCGTACCGTGGACACAGCGTTTCCCTTTCGAAACAATGTGTCCATTCTGACACGTCCGAAAATCGGTCTCAACTTACGATAGAGGGAATCTTTTTGCAGAGCCTCTCTCGTGTACTGGCCGGGCTTCTGAACCCACACTTCACAATCGGCACAGAACCAAAACTCGGCCCTTTCCTGCCGTTGACCAGTTGATCGAGATGCTGCGGCCGCAGCCCGCATTGCGGAAATTCACTAAACGCGCACAAGACCATGGGTAAGGGCGATCTGCGGATACACTAACTGCGACTGAAGTCTGAGGGGAAGCGCCGAATTCTGCGTGGTTTGTAAGTGGCCTTCGCTTCGACTCAGGGTAACCATAGAAGTTGCCCTATCCGCATTAGACTTGTTACGGTAGTTGGAATTTAAGGTATGAAATATCAGTCCGGGGAATTTAATGACAGATTCGCATTTCCGAGTGCAGGTCGAAAAGGACCACCTAAAAAAGCTTGCGAGTGCAGATGCTATCAAGGCTTTGTCCGAATTGATATGGAACTCAGTCGATGCAGATGCGTCGCGCGTGGACATCGAGATTGAGAATGACGACATCGCTATGCGTTCGATCACTGTCCGGGACAATGGTCACGGCATCCCACACGCGGAAATAAGGCAACTCTTCGGCAGCATTGGTGGATCATGGAAGCGCCACGGAAGCCGTTCGAAGGGCAAGAAGCGCATTCTACATGGTAAAGAAGGTAAAGGTCGCCTGAAGGCGCTGGCCCTCGGGAGATCGGCTGAGTGGAACGTGCGCTATCGTGACGACGACGGCAAAGGAAAGTTGCTCGGATATAAGGTTTCCCTCCTGCGGGATGATCTGGTCGAAGTGCGCGTAACCGAGCCGGAAGAGGTCGAACCCGCCCTCGGCACTGGTGTTGAAGTCACTGTATCGGAGCTTGATAAGCACTATCGGTCTCTCGAGCCGGTAAAGTCCGTTCAGTCACTGTCCGAAGTCTTCGCGCTCTACCTGACCGACTATAAGGACGTTTCGATCTTCGTTGAGACTGACAAACTGGACCCAAACAAGGCAATAGAAGAAAAGGTCAGCCTCGACTTGGACCCGATCATTGACGGTGAAGGCGACGACGCCAAGATCTACCCGGTTACCCTCGATCTTATTGAGTGGAAAACATCAACTGAGCGCTGGTTCTTCCTGTGCGGGCAGCACGGGTTTCCGTTTCAGCGCGTCAAACCACGTTTCCATGCGCCCGGATATCAATTTTCGGCATACCTTAAATCCAGCTTCGTCGACGAGCTTCAGGAACGTGGTGAACTGGATCTCGCAGAGATGATTGCTCCGGCATTGGCAGACGCTCAGGATGCCGCCGCCGAGGTTATCAAACGTTACTTTGAAAACAAGGACGCTGCGGCCGCACAAACTGAGATTGAGCAGTGGAAAGAAGAAGAGGTCTACCCCTATAGGATCGAGCCACGTTCGCCCGTTGAAGAGGCTGAACGCAAGGTCTTCGATATCGTCGCGCTGAACGTCAACAAGCTCCTGCCAGATTTCAAGGTGCAAAGCTCCAAAAGTAGAGCGTTCCAGATGCGTATGCTGCGGCAGGCCATTGAGAAAGGCCCGGACGAGCTACAGCACATCCTCACCGAAGTTCTGGACCTTCCACCGAAGGCCCAGAAAGAGATGTCTAAACTGCTTGAAGAGGCCGATTTAGCCAACGTCATCAGCGCAGCACGTTTGGTATCAGATCGGCTCAGGTTCGCCACTGGGTTAGAAGCACTGATATTTAGCCCGGACACAAAAAAGCACCTCAAAGAACGCAGCCAACTGCACCGCTTAATCGCCGAGAACAACACTTGGATATTTGGCGAAGAATTCAACCTGACTGTGGATGACCAGTCGCTGACTGAGGTGCTGCGCAAACACAAAAAGCTGATTGGCGAAGATACCGTTATTGATCGCCCAGTTACTCGGGTGGATGGAAAAGTGGGCATTGTCGATCTGATGTTGTCAAGAGCGCTCCCACAACGGCGCGAAGGGGAATGTGAACATCTCGTTGTGGAACTTAAAAGGCCAAGCTGCAAAATAGGATCAGCAGAAATCAATCAGATAGAAGACTATGCATTCGCAGTGATTGAGGATGAGCGTTTTCGTCATTTGAAAACTCGATGGAGCTTCTGGGTCGTTTCAAATGAATTGGACGCCAGCGCCAAGAGAAAGACCCGTCAGCTAAATTGTCCGCCCGGTCGCATCTATGCATCTGAAGATGGCATGGTTGAAGTGTGGGTAAAGAGTTGGGCGGAAGTCTTGGACGCGTGCAAGTCGCGAATGCAATTTGTGCAGGATAAGCTGAACGCCAACGTCGATACAGACAGTGCTTTGAAATACCTCAAGAAGACCTACGAGAAGCATCTTGTTGGAGTTGCGGATGAACACTCAGAAAAGCCAGAACATGCCGAGGTCGAGAGCTAACGAGCGGTTTATTGACTGAAAAGCTGGTAGGTAACGTCCGCTTTATCATGACGTTCTGATTTTTTTGCTTGTTCAGCGAAAGTCCGCAACCCGCCCGGAGAGCCGATGAACCCCGCAAAACTCAGATCCAACCACAAAAATCGTTTCGCAGTTCGGAGCGGCGCTAAAGCACGCTTAATTCGCCCAAGCCGTTATTTTCAAGCACTTAATCCCGTTCTGCGAAATCCGTTTCAAACTGCGCACGCCCGTTTCGCAGTTCCGGGCGGTAAAAGTGACCGATCGAAGGGGTGAACAGGCCCTTCAATGGCCGTTTGAACCCTATTTTAAACGGGTTTTCGCGGTTTTCGGGCGGACGCTGGGCCGATCAGGCCAAACTTAACATAACTGCGCTTACAGGGCTTTTTTGCGCCCGACTGCAAAACATTGGCGCCGCGCCCGCGGGTTCACCCAGTCGCCCGCAAAGCCCTTGTTTTATTGGCCCTTCCGGATTCTTCCCCCTACCTCCGAGGTCTTCCGCCTTCACTGTAATAAGATGTGTCAACTAACAGCGTTTGTAGCCGGACGAAACTTTTTACAGTCAGAAACACTACTTTTTACAGCAACGCGTTTTTTGATTTGGGACGGCATTGGCGGCTGACCGTTTAAACCGGCCAAACCGCCCTGCCCTTTGAACACCCGGTTCAACACCCGTTTTAATCAGGAGCCAAAAGCGCGGCCTCAGATCAAGGTACGCGCGTGCTGCAGCCACTGAGACCACCCCGTTACCGGCCGCAGCGGATCGGTCCACCCCACAGGCCATCCCATCATCCAGTCGGTGAAGGCAGGGTTTAAGCTCAGGCTGTCGGTCGAGTGTTTCTCCCCATTGAGCAAAATCACCCGGAAGCGGTGCGAAGAACGGAAGCGCTGTGGCGTCCAGCCCGCCGCCCTCAGCAGATCCCACATCAATGTCCAGGCGCTCGCTGCGTTCTTGATGCCCACCTGCGATCCGGTCTGGTTCTGATCCGTCTTGAACTGGATGCCCGCCGGGCTGCCCACGATGCACGCCCGGTTGCCCGATCCCTTGAAGGTCGGCGTGGGCCAGAATGAACAGCCTTTCACGGGTGTGCGACCCGCCGACTTCCGCCGCTGATACGACGCGCGCTGCAACCCGGTAGCCCATTGCCTGAAGGTCTCGGGCGACATCGTGGAAGCCAAGGGACAGATGTCCGGGGACGTTTTCAAAGAACAGCCACTCGGGCTGGATTTCTCCGGCGATGCGCCGCACATCGGGCCAGAGGTGGCGGGGATCGTCTTCGCCCTGCCGGAGACCCGACAGGGTGAAGGGCTGGCAGGGATAACCGGCAGAGACGAGATGAACGCGGCCACGCCACGGGCGGCCGTCAAAGGATCGCAGATCGTCCCAGACAGGAGCCGCAGCCAGGGACGTGTCCGCCATCCGGGCCACGAGAGTGGCCGCGGCATAACTGTTTCGCTCGACATAACACACGGTTCGATATCCGGGTTCCGCGATATGCAGTCCAAGATCCAATCCGGCGACGCCGGCACAAAGGCTGATGCCGAGAAGTCGGTCATCGTTTCGGGGGGGACAAAGAGCCACATGAGGCCTCGTTTCCTTCGCGCTCATGGCGCTCGGGGTGAGGGCTCGTTGGCCTCAGGATGGTGAAGGACCGGCAGCGCGGGCATTTGATGCTGATGCGGCCCGCAACCGCCCCGGTCTCCATTTTCAGTAACAGGCGACGGCACCCGTCGCAACGCAGCTCTTCCTCTTTCACGCGAATCGTCTCACTAATTTACCCGCCCGGTTTCCGGGCAAAGGCGATCTTGATTCCATCGGGATCGGCGGGGCTGCTCGCAAGGCTTAGTCCCCGTGTCGGAGGGCGTTGGCGCGCCCTCCGGCCCTTTCGGCCTTGGGATCAGACGGTCACGCCGCGTTCCGCGTAATGGCTGCGAACCGAAGTCTCCAGTGTGGCGATCTCGGCGTCTGATAGCCTGCGCTGCCAGATCATCGCGGCATAGAGATCGAACTGCCCAGCCGTGCCCGAGCGTTTGCCACCCAGCCAAAACGTCTCGCCCTGGCGGATGCCCGTGGCATCGGTGGTGGCATTGCTCAGCCCGCCGGTCAGGTCCTGCACCCGGCGTTCGCCAGTGGCCGCATCATAGCGGAACGCCACAAGGCGCGGGTGCGTCTGGGGATAGGCAAAGTTGCCGATCGACGCCTCTTCAAAGCCCCCGGCGGTCTTTTCCGCCCCGCCGCGCAGGGCCAGCGTGTTGTCCCCCGCTGCACCGTTTTCCACATAGAGCGACATGCCCGTCGTGGTGCCCGCGCCGTCGCTCAGATTGGCGCTGCCATTGGTGCTGATGATAAAGGCATCCGCCCCGTCGTCATCGAGCATCTGCGCCACCGCCACCAGCGTTGTGTCCCCGGTGCTCTGGGCGATCCGCGTGTCGATATAATCCTGCCCATGCACCAGCCGCACCGACTGCGCCGCAACGATCGGATCACCGGTCACGCGCCCGGCGGTGCCGCCCACCGCCAGATTGCGGGCCGTGTTTTCCACGGCGCCGCCAAAGAAGTTCCAATAAACCGCCCCCGGCACGGCGGGCAGATAGCCCACGGCGGTGGCGGCAAAATCAGCCGATGTCAGTTTGATCTGTGCCATGTTTCAAGTCCCCTATGTGTCGATTGTAAAGATGTCGGAGGCCAGCCCGCGCCGCAGGATGCGGCCCGGCACCAGCGCGGATGGCCCGTGCCAGTCGGCCACGATGTTGGAGCGGTTGGCGCTGCGGCCGTCATTCCAGTTGGTGTGCATGGCGTGTCGGATGACGACCTGCGCCGGCAGTGCTCCGAACTCCAGATGGATGCGCCACGGCTCGACCCTGACGGACGTGATTGCCAGCGGCGTCATGTCCGAGGCATCAAACGCCGTGAAGCCATAGTGCGGGATCGGCGCCCCCCCGGTATATGTCCGGGCCCCATCATCCCAGACCCCGCCCTGCTGGAACTCAGGCGCCGCGATGCCGGTCTCGATCCGGACG
>CANNZV010007029.1:0-20673 GCA_947561585.1 Caprella mutica | reverse complement strand
ATCGGAAGTAGAAAAAAATCCAGAAGCGAAAGGATTTATTTTGATGGTTTTCCTAGAACTACTGTTCAAGCAGAAGCTTTAGAAGCATTCTTAGAAAAAAGAGAGACTGGCATTAAAGTAATGTTAGCTTTAGATGTGGATGAAGAAGAATTAGTTGTCAGATTATTAAACAGAGCGAAAGATAGTGGAAGGGCAGATGATGCTGATGAAAGCATTATTAGAGATAGAATTACAGTATACAATCAACACACTGCAGTAGTGGCTGATTATTATGCTAAAGTAAATAAACATGTTAAAATTAATGGCGTAGGTTCCATTGATGATATTACATCTAGATTATTTTCAGCGATTGACGCTGTTTAATTAATAGATGTTTTTTTTTCACCTTCAATCTTTATTTTTTTTTGATTGAAGGTGTTTTTATTTTTATAGGTTATGTCAAATTTTATTGATTACGTTAAGATACATTGTAAGTCTGGTAGTGGTGGTTCAGGATCACTTTATATGAGACGTGAAAAGTATATTCCAAAAGGTGGACCAGCAGGTGGAGATGGTGGAAGAGGAGGACATGTAATTTTGGTTGGTAACAAGCAATTATGGACATTATTGCCTTTAAAATATAGAAAACACATTAGAGCTGGTCATGGTGACCCAGGTGGAAAAAACCAAAGTACTGGTAAAGATGGTGAGGATGTATTTGTTGATGTGCCATTAGGTACAATTGCAAAAGATGCTGAAACAGGTGAAGTTTTATTCGAAATTTCAGAAGAAGGTCAACAAGAAATCTTAATGGAAGGCGAAAAGGTGGAAGAGGAAATGTGCATTTCAAATCATCCACAAATCAAACCCCAAGGTATGCCCAACCAGGAATCGATTTAAAAGAAGGTTGGATCATTTTAGAATTGAAAGTATTAGCTGATGTTGGTTTAGTTGGATTTCCTAATGCTGGTAAATCGACTTTACTATCCGTTTTATCAGCTGCTAAACCAGAGATTGCTAATTATCCTTTTACGACATTGACTCCTAATTTAGGAATCGTTTCGTACCGTGATCATAGGTCGTTAGTAATGGCAGATATTCCGGGGATTATTGAAGGGGCTCATGAAGGAAAAGGCTTAGGCCTTCGATTTTTAAGACATATTGAAAGGAATTCATTATTACTATTCTTAGTGCCTGCAGATGCAGATTCAATTAAAAAAGAATACGAAATTTTGGTGAATGAATTGACCAAGTTTAATCCTGATTTATTAGATAAACCACGATTATTAGCTGTTTCTAAGTCGGACATGTTAGATGATGAATTAAAAGCAGAAATGCAAAATGATATTCCTGATGTACCACATCTATTTATTTCGTCAGTCGCTCAACAAGGCTTGACTGAGCTGAAAGATTTAATTTGGGAGCATTTACAATAAGGCTAATTACTTCTTCTTTTTAAATTCAAAAGTCTTGTATAGCCTAAAATAGGAGCGATAAAAGGCTGTTCAAGTTGTGGAGAAGGTAATACAAATACCCCTAGGTCAAATGCATTCTTTCGGGTAGTTATTCTGAGGGATTGTACACAAACATAATTTAGTATTTCATTCGTATTTGGAATGATAAAGTTTTCTGTTGTAATTGCTAAATAATTATTTAATCTCGCTGTTCCAGATATTCCAATTGCAGGAATAGGGGTGATTTCATTTTGAAAAACACCGAATCCGCCTGCTATTGTTAAATTGTGTTCTCGGTTACCAATTGTCAACATTCCAAAACCTAAACCGTTAACAATATTTAAATTAAAGCCTTGAATCATTGCCCCAGCACCAAGGTGTAAATTTTCATTTAGACTAAAACCTACTTTTGGTGTCAAGTTCCACGAAATTCCGCCATAAAATAAAGAAGTCAATGTAACTCCGCCGCCAATGGTATGTTTTTTGTCAATCCATATCTTACTCCATTATAGAATAAGTTTTTATTTTGATAATACCCTTTTCTATGTTTGTTAGGAATGGCAGAAAATAATAGAGAATATTCATTGCTTGCTGGTCTTTCAAATTTATATCTAGGATTAAAATACTCAACTTCTAAGTCTTGATTAAAAGAGAAAACGTTAATAAAACAAAAAAATATTAATACTGAAATTGGTCTCCATTTATTCATAGTTATTAGTTTTTAAATTCTAATATATAAATAATTAACTGTTAATCAGTATTGTTTATAAATTAAACATCCATTGCTAAGCTAAAAGCGACAAATTTTTCTTTTCTATTATAGAATTGATTGCTTAAAGCACGACCATTATAAAAGTTAATTCCTAACCGTAGTTTACGCTTGTCGCGCTCTTGTGGTATAATATAACCAATATCTAATGATTTATTCATTGAAAAAGCATTGGCTTGATAAGCACTAACATTGTAACCTGCATATAATCCACCAAATAATTCTCGTTTAAAAATAATATTCTATTTCAGCTCCGGCTTGAAAATTAAATATGGCATGTTTATTAGGTTTGTTTTGTCTTCTTCCAAGAAAGTCAACGCCTGGCCAAAAATAACCTAGCTCACCATAAATTTGTAAGATATTCCATTTATCATTTTTCAAAAAATACAATGGTTTTACTGCGGCAGATAAAATAAAATCATCTCTAACTGGTAGCTGAGTCATGTTTGGATCAAAGTCAATGACAGAATTAACACCACCAGTATAATATTCATCACCAATATGTGTACAAATGTGGTGTTTCGAAAATCGTAGCGAAAGCCATTCAGTTGGGTTTCCAGCAATGGCAAAATAATAGATACCGTCCATGCCGATTAAATCGTGATTCCCTGCACGCATAAAAACTGGAATGGTACATCCTAAATCGACTTCTATCCCTAATTTTGGATTATGTTTAGGACTAAACTTTAAAAGAGACATCCGCGCGCCTGTAAAAATGACCAATTTTCCTAAATAGCCTTCACCATCATTAATATTGTCTTGTGTTTCGAAGTCACTATAAGTAATTGATTGTGCACTGACGGCAAATCTAGCACCAAGTGGATCTGCTAAATAGGTAGGGAACAAATTTTCAAATCCTATTAATCTTAAGTTCCAATTTTTGATTGGATAAACAAATTTAGTAGAATCTGATGCGAATGTTGTATGAGCTAAGAAGCAAATAAAAAGTATGGTTAGCTGTTTTTTTCATCTTCATCATTTTAAAGTGGCTTTCCAAATATCATTGTCTTGTCCATTTCTATTGGTATTTCCACCTAGGACATATAATTCATCTTTAAATACAACCGCAGAATACCCATGTCTTGCATCAATTGCAGTGCCTTTAGAATCTAATTCAAAACCGGCACCGTCATAAATCCATGTTGAATAATATTGCCCAGTAGCAAAATGATAATGAGTATTTGAATTGGTCTTACCTGGAAGGGTCCAAATTTTATCTTTAAAAAATATCATTTCATGAGCCGCTCTCCACATATAAGCATCTTCTACTTTATCTGAATTATAATCTTTATACCAATCTATTCCATTATCGGTATAATATATATGTTGCCAGTCGGCAATAGGGTGGGTGGAGTTGTTTTCTGACTCGAATGTGGTTCCGTGGATACCACCTTGAATATATATACGACCATTATCATCAACTACCGCCGCATGTTCCGATCTTATACCATAGTTAGAATTATTTAATTTTTCCCAAGTTATCCCATCAGTCGTTCGCCAAACGTCATTAAAATAAGTCATTGAAAATCGACCTTCAATACCTTCTCTCATACTTTGTCCACCAATTAAATAAATATAGTCGACTCCATTGTGGTTTGCAATGACACATTTGTGATGCATTCTAGGCGTCCAATCTGTACTGTCTTCCAATTCTATTTCAGTATTATTCTTTATTTCAGTCCAATTTTCACCATCATCTGTTTTCCATACATCATTATTATACTGCCTCATACCAGTTTCTTCTTCCATTGAAAATCCACCTATTAAATACATAGCGTTATTAAACGAAACTAAAGCATGACCTCTTCTTCCTTTAAAAATGGCATTACCATTCACTAAGGTCCAGTTTTGACCATCATTTGATTTCCAGATGTCTTCATAATAAGAGTCACCATTGTTTCCTGGGTTGTAACCACCAATGACCCAAATATGGTCATTAAACACAACCGACTCATGGTCATAACGGTTGTCCCATTCGGCTTTATCTGTGATTTTAGTCCAGTTAAGTTGGCCATCATAAGAGGCTAAGGCATGGTCTTCCCATGATATTCTTTGGCAACTAAAAAGAAATGATGTTGCAATTAACAACAAACCAAATCTATTCATATATTTTCTTTTTATCATAATTTTAAAAAATGCAAAAATAAGTGTTTGTTAATGCGGGGAATCAAATTCTATCATTCAACAGAATGATTAATATCATAAATGTAAAATAAAAAAGGGACTAATATTTAAATTGGTCCCTTTTTTAAAACTTGTATAATTATTTATTATAAAGCTTTTAAATTTTCAATTGTTTTTGTTGGATTTTCTGATTTAAACACGAAACTACCAGCTACCAATGCATCTGCTCCAGCATCTAATAATTGTTTTCCTGTTTTATCATTAACGCCACCATCAATTTCAATTAAAGTTTTAGCTCCTTTTTTATTAATTAAAGATTTTAATTTACTCACTTTTTCTATGGAACTTTTAATAAAAGATTGGCCTCCAAATCCTGGATTTACTGACATGATTAAAACTAAATCTAAATCTGTGATGATTTCCTCCAAAACAGATACTGGTGTATGCGGATTTAATGCCACTCCAGCTTTCATGCCCTCAGCTTTAATTGCTTGAATAGTCCTGTGCAAATGAGTACATGCTTCGTAATGTACAGTCACCCATTCGGCACCTGCTTTTTTACAGTCAGTTATGTACTGATCTGGATTAACAATCATTAAATGAACGTCTAATGGTTTAGTGGCGTGCTTAGCAATTGCTTTCATTACGGGAAATCCAAAAGAAATGTTTGGTACAAAAACACCATCCATAATATCAATATGAAACCAATCAGCCTTAGAATTATTTACCATTTCAACCTCAGATTGAATATTGGCGAAATCACAAGCTAAAACAGAAGGAGATATAATAGCCATTTTTGTTTATTTTAATAAATTAATAATTTGTTCAGCCAATTCAATTCCAATCCTAGATTGTGCTTCAATAGTTGCCGCGCCAATATGTGGAGTAGAAGCTATAGCTTCATGAACTAATAAATCGTTCATTGGTTTTGGTTCATTTTCAAAAACATCTAAAGCAGCCGCTCTAATTTTTCCTGAATCCAAAGCATTAATTAATGCTTTTTCGTCTATTACACCACCTCTAGCTGCATTGACAATAATAACGCCATCTTTCATTTTAGAAATTTCACTTTCAGTAATTACTGCTTTTCCACCAGCTTGCATTGGGACATGTAATGAGATATAATCTAATTCACCAATGATTTCATTTATAGATGTTTTAGGTGTTATTTCAACATTAACTTCTCCTGCATTTCCTAAATTAATAGGAATTTGAACCGGTTTAGCCGTTCTGTCAACAGCTAAAACATTCATTCCATTGCCAATACAATAAGCCGCTAATGAACGACCAATTCTACCAAATCCGACAATACCAATAGTTTTACCTCTTAATTCCTGACCTTTACCGTATTTTTTCTTTAAAACTTTAAATTCTTCAGTACCTTTTTGCGGCATCATTCTATGTGAATGAAATAAAGATCTTGACAAAGAAAATAAGGATCCCATTACCATTTCGGCAACAGATTGAGATGAAGCACCAGGTGTATTGATAACATGCCTACCAATCGATCTTGCATATTCTACGTCAATATTATCCATTCCAACACCTCCACGTCCAATTAATTTTAAATTAGGACAAGCGTCAATTAAATCTTTTCTAGCAGTAGTTGCACTTCTTACTAATAGTGCACTATAATTTTCTTTATTAATTGTTTCAATTAATTGATCTTGAGGTACATTTTCAGTAACCACTGTAAAACCACCTTTTTCTAAAGCATCAATTCCTTCTTTTGAGATGCCGTCGTTTGCTAATATTTTCATTCTTATCTAATGTTTTTTGCTGTAAATTCTTTCATTACATCTACTAATACTTGAACCGAGTCAATTGTTAATGCATTGTACATAGATGCTCTATAGCCACCTGCTGATCTATGTCCTTTTAGTCCAACAATATTGGCATCTTGCCACATTTTATTAAACTCTTCAGTGTATGATTCGTTTGATAATACAAATGTTACATTCATATTAGAACGGTCTTCAATTGCGACATTTCCCATAAATAATGGGTTCGCATCAATTTCATTATATAATAAGTCGGCTTTTGCTTGATTTCTTACTTCCATATCAGCAACACCGCCAGTTTTAATTAAATGTCTTAAGTTTAACATAGATACATATACCGAATATACTGGAGGAGTATTAAACATTGAGTCTTTCGACTGATGTGTTTTTAAATTTAAATAAGTAGGCATATCAACACTCGACTGACCAAGAATCGAATCTTTAACTATGTATAAAGTAGCACCTGCTGGACCTAAATTTTTCTGAGCACCAGCATAAATGATATCAAAATCAGTCACATTAATTTCTCTAGAGAAAATATCAGAAGACATATCGCATACAACAGGGATATCAAACTTTGGTAAGTTTTTAAATTGTGTTCCAAAAATGGTATTATTCGAAGTGAAATGAATAAAATCATATCCTTCTCCTGCAGTAATATTTTTAGGAATGTAATTAAAGTTCATGTCTTCAGAACTTGCTACTACGTCTACTTCTAAACCAGCATTTTTTGCTTCTTTAATGGCTTTTGTCGACCAAGCACCAGTATCTACATAAGCGGCTTTTTTATTCTTACCTGCCATATTCATAGCCGAGATTAAAAAACCTAAACTTGCGCCACCTTGAATAAACAATACAGAGTAGCCTTCAGGTACATTCAAAGCTTTTTTTACTAAATCTCTTGCTTCATCCATTACGGCAACAAAATCAGGGCTTCTATGAGATACCTCTAAAATTGATAGGCCGTTAAAATTAATAACTGCTTCAGCAGCTTCTTTAAATACTTCTTGAGGTAAGATGCATGGTCCTGCACCAAAATTGTGTTGTTTAGACATACCCTTTTATTTTGTGTTTTAATTGGTTTACAAATATGCAGATTATTATCCATTATGCCTAAAATTTGATTTTATTTTAATCAATAGATTGTCAACATTTTTTTCTTTAATCTATTATGATTAATTTCGTTCAAAATTTAACAAATGACAGATTTTCTATTCATAAATTGGACTTTTGACCCACGAGTAATTGCGAGTTTAAATACACCTAGATGGTATGGCATTATGTGGGCACTTAGTTTTTATATTGGTTTTGAAATTTTAAAACGAATGTATAAAAGAGAAGGTGTGCCAGATGCTTGGATGGATAAAACATTTATTTATGTTTTAATAGGAGGTGTGTTAGGAGCCCGTTTTGGTCATTGTTTATTTTATGAGCCAGATTATTACTTATCTAATCCAATTCAAATGCTATACATTTGGCAAGGTGGTTTGGCTAGTCACGGTGGTGCAATTGGAATTATAATTGCTTCTTATTTATTAAGTAGAAATGTGACTAAAAAACCAATTCTTTGGTTACTGGATAGGTTGGTAGTGCCAACAGCTTTAGCGGCAGGTTTAATTCGATTAGGGAATTTATTTAATCACGAAATTGTTGGAAAGATTACGGATTCTAAATTTGGGTTCAAATTTTTAAGAGAAGGTGATAGTAATGTTCAAAGGTTGGCTATGAAGGCAACAAAAAAGAATGTTAATTTAACTGAAGAAAATTATTATGATCGATTAAATGAAGCCTATAATTTAATAGCGGCTAATACTGAAAAATATCCTGAAGTAATGGAGGCAATTCCTATAAGGTATCCAGCTCAATTGATAGAATCTATTGTTTATTTTGCTTTATTTGGATTGTTGATGTGGTTATACTGGAAAACAAATGCTCGAATAATTAAAGGTTTTTTATTAGGTGTATTCTTTACGGTTACCTTTGGAGGCCGATTTTTAATCGAATTTATTAAAGAAAATCAAGAAGGAATTGATAAAAGTTTAACAGGTCTTAATATGGGCCAATATTTGAGTGTACCATTGATGCTAATCGGGCTATTCTTGATTATCAAAAATCTTAAAAGTTTTAAGCCTGGTTCGGCTAGTGAATAATTTTTAATGAACCTTTGTTAATCTCTATTTCAAACACATTTGTTTCACTTTTAAATGGCTCGCCGTCAATGTGAAATAAGGCGTTGTTTTGATTTACTAATTCAATAGTGAAATGGGTATCACTTTCTGTTTTATGATAAAATTTTGACTTATGTATTTTTTTAGAAAATATTTGCTTCAATAATTTGGGGACAGCCATTCTCTTAACCTTATCGATAAATACAATTTCAAAAACACCATCATCTATCTTAGAAAAAGGGGAAATGTTGAAGCCATTTCCAAATTGAGTAGTGTTGGCAACACTACACATTATCGATTGATTATGAAAAGTGTTCTTTTTGTCTAAGAAATCAATTTTATAGCGAATGTTTTTAAAATGAAAATATTCCTTATTAATTAATTTAATATAACTGGTTAAGCCTCTTTTATGAAATTCATCAAATTTCTGTGCAATATGGCTGTCGAAACCAAAACCACAAGTACCAATAAATATGTGTCCGTTCACTTTGCCTGTATCCATTTTTAGAACATTCAAATCATTTAACCGTTTAATGGATTTTTTAACAGATCTAGGAATTTTTAGATGACGGGCAACACCATTGCCGGATCCACAAGGAATAATTCCTAAAATACAATTTGAATTCACTAATGCAGAACCGATTTCATTTACTGTCCCATCACCACCAATTGCCACAATGATATCAAAGTTTTCTTTCTCTTCAGTTGCAATTAAATAACCATGTTTTTTATGCTCAGTATAAGCTAGTTGATAATCAAATAAACGTAAATCTAAATACTTTGTTATTCCTTTCGGGATTTTATTTTTCTTACCGACACCAGATATTGGGTTGATAATGAATAATATTTTTTTTCTAACTAGCATTATTGAGCAACCATTTTATTGTTAATTAAAGCTTGGTTGTATGTTTGGATATAGGCCAATAATTTATTCGTCAAGAATTTTTTTATTTCAGGCTTCTTATTAATCAAGTTTTCCTTTTGATTCAAATCATTAATATGATATAGTTTGATTGCTTTTCCATCTTGATAAACCAAAAAGTGTTTCATTCCAAATAATAAAAATTTATTTCCAATTTGAGAAACACTAAAACCGTGTCCATCTTCAAAAACGCTTTTCCCGAAACTAAAAAAGGGTTTTTGATAACCTGTTAATTCAAGAATTGATGGCATAATGTCTGTTTGTGAAACAATTTTCTCACTTTTACCTTTGAGTTTTTCATTATTATCCTGAAAAAATAATAAAGGAATGTGCATATTACCTCTCTCTTTTAAATACATTGATACCTTCGAAGCAGGGGTGTGGTCAGCTGTGATGATGAAGACAGTATTGGTATACCAAGGTTGCTTTTTTACTTTTTTGAAAAAAACTTTTAATGAATAATCGGTGTATCTAACAGATTTATGCATTTTAGTTGGACCATCATCAAATTGATCTTGTAAATTTTCAGGGATTGCATACGGTGGATGAGAAGAAAGTGTAAAAATTGTAGAGAAAAAAGGTTTTGAAAATGAATTCATTTCATCAATTGACCAAGACATAAATAAATGGTCGTAAATTCCCCAAGTCCCATCAAAATCTTCATCATTATTATACTCAGTTCTTCCTTTGTAAGTGTCAAATCTTGTTTTTGAAGCGAATTCATTAAAATTCATAGAGCCATTAGAGGCGCCATGGAAAAATGACGAATGGTAGTTCATTGAACTAAGTTGTTTTGGTAATGATTCTAAAGTGTTAGTTGCATATTGAGAAGTAATAAATTCTTGAGATAATAATTTAGGAACTGATGAAATAACTGAAGGAACAGCATCAATTGATTTTTTTCCATTAGCAAAACAATTGGTATAAACCAAACCTTCACCGATTAGGCTATCCAAAAAAGGAGTGTATGAAATAGAATCCCCATTAATAGCAGAGATGTATTCAACAGAAAAACTTTCAATCATGATTAAAACTACATTTGGTTTATTGATAACCTCATTTGAGAAGGAGTCAATAGGTTGAAACCAATTATTAATGCTGGTTGAATCGTAATAATGTTTTTCAATAAGATCGTTTTTACCAAATGACTTTAACATAGTAAATGCTGAATTTAAAACCAAAGGAACATTTTGGTCACTTGTGTATTTAATAACATTGATAGGAGCAACTGGCCTTAATGACCAGCCTCTACCAATACTAAAAAAAACAATAGCAAAAACGACCATAAAAACAAACTGTTTTGGCAAACTTGTTTTGTATCTATCGACTTTGATAAATCGTTTATAGAGTTTAAAGCTTAAGATTATAAAAGCGAATAAAAGGACAAATAGTAGCCAATAATCTTTTATAAATGATGGCAGTTGATTATTTAAATCATTGCCATAAGTTAGCATTTTTATCGTGGAATATGTACTCCGACTGCTTGAGTGTTTAAAGTATTCTATATCAGCTAAGTTTATCAATATACTAAAGCTTAGTAAGGTGATATAAATCGTTTTAAAAGCGATTTTAAAAATTGATTTTTCTCTAAATGGATTAGGGAAAAGTTCAATGATTATTAAAGGGATGAATATGATTGAAGTCGTGATGATGTCAAACCAAATACTAACAAAAACATCAGAAAAACTGACCGATTCAAATAAGGCGCTGTTGCCAATATAAAATAAAAATCTAGCCAAGCTAAACATGATAACCATTATCAAAAACTTTATGATAAATGATTTAATATATGTTGGTAAAAACTTCAAAAAATAATTTAGGTTTAAAAATATAAAATTAATGCTTATTTAATTAAGACTGTAATGTTAAAAAAAAGATTGTGATTTAATGTTTAATTAAATGCCAAAAATGATTTTTTACCTAAATTTGTTACAAACAAAAACTGAATCACATGAAGACTTTATTTAAATCAATCAACCTATTAATTGTTTTATTAGTTGTTGTTTCATGTGATACCGATACTTTAGAAACTGTTCCTGCAATAGATTCAACTGAGTTTGCCTTATTAAAATCTGAAAATAAAGATTTAAAGAATAAATTATTTGAAAAAGATTCAATTCTAAATGAGTCTATTTTATTATTTAACGAAATAGAAGAAAATTTGGCAATGATTAATTTAAAGGAAAATGAAATTAGATTTAAAAGTCAAGACAGTGAATTAAAAGAGGACGGTAAACAATGGATTTTACAAGAGATTCAAAATATTAATTATTTAAGAGAAGCTAATAAGAAAAAGGTAGCCTCTTTAAATAAACAATTAAAAAAGAATAATGAAAAAATTTCAGGCTTGGAAAAATTAGTTTCAAATCTACAATCAAAAATTCTAGTTCAGGACGAAGAGATAGAAGTTTTAAGATATGAGTTGTCTGATTTAGATAAAGAATATGTTGAGCTATTAGAGGCGTATCAAGAGCAATCGACACTTGCTGCTGAAACTATTCAAGAATTAAATACAGTACATTATGCTTATGGCACGTTTGTTGAGTTAGAGGCAAACGGGGGTCTTAGTAAAAGAAGGTGGGTTTATTGGTATCGGTAAAAAAACGGAATTAAATGATAATTTTAATGAAGATTATTTTACTTCAATAGATCTACATAAAGAAACAGAAATTGAAATTGAAGGTGGTAAGAAAGTGAAATTTGTTTCAGATCATCCTTCAAGTTCATATGAATTAATATCAAATGGTAATAGTCATCTTTTAAAAATAAATGATCCCCTAAAATTTTGGAAAGTGTCTAAGTACCTAGTAGTAGTAGTTAGTTAAGTGAAATAAAAATATGAGTTTTTTCAGGGGATTATTACTGATTGTATTCTTACAATCAGCTCAAAGTATTGCGCAATACGATACTTTACATTATTTACCACCAGTATTTGTCAGTAATTCATTAAAGACATCTAATAATGGTTGTCGAGATCACTATTTATTGTTATCAACAAATGAGCCATCTGTCTTTTCAGTAACTATTACTAGGGGAGATGGCATTTTGTTTTCGGATTATACAATTCAAACGGGTTCCCAAGTGTCTACAGGTGTTTTTAACCTTTCAAGAAGTACACCACTAAAATTAAAATTTAATAATACTGGATATAATGTAGAGAACATCATGTCCAGAAATTCTTTAAATATGGCACTTGATACAGGTGGATATATTTTAGAAGCTCCTAAATCTTTTTTTGCTAACATTCGTCATTTGGCTGGTTCTCAAGGAGGCTCATTGACTTGTAAAGGTACAACAGCACTAGGAACACGGTTTTTTGCAGGGTTTCAAGCAGCTGGTTCAGGCAGTCATTCAGTTGATAACCAACACAGCCATTTTATATCTATTATGGCAACTGCGAATAATACAAATGTGACAATTGATGGTTTTAATCCAGGAGTAACTTTCTATGGTCAACCCAATTCAGGAAGCCCATCAACAGCACAGACAATAACATTTTCATTAAATGCAGGTCAGTCCTATATAATTGCTCAAACAAGGGATTTAATGACGGTTGATATGAATGAGTACAATGGAATTAAAATTGAAGCTGATAAAAAAATAGCCGTAAATACTGGTTCCTGGACAGGGCCTTCAAATTCAGGAGGAAGTAGGGATATTGGTATTGATCAATTAATTCCTTCTTCTTTTGCCGGAGAAAAATATGCTTNATATGCTTTAATTAGAGGGAATAACACAGCAAGTTCATCATTATATGAAAGAGTAATTGTAATTAGTACTCAAACAGGAACAACCAATTTATCTTTTGGCGCAGGCGCAGGAATGACTTTAAACGGTGCAGGAGATTATATTGTTGTTAATACAGATACATATTGGAAAAATGCCGCTGCTGTTTCAACAGGTTCAAGCACTCATAAAAATTTAGCAATGACTAGTGATCAGCCAGTTTTAGTATTTCAAACACTTTTTGGAAGTACTAGTAATGCTACCAGTAGTATGAATTTAATTCCACCATTAGCAGAGTGTATAGGGTCTGACTCAATATATATTCCAGATGCTGAGCAGTTTGGGAACACTTCTTCTATTTCAATTGTAAGTCCAACCACTTCAACTATTTTAATTAAAGATGAAGCCAATAATTTATTATTAACTATTCCACCTAGTTCTGAAAATTTACCGGGAACAATTATTACTGACTTTAGAACTACTTCGTACAGTATTCCAAATTCGG
Source organism: Caprella mutica (assembly GCA_947561585.1). NCBI lineage: Eukaryota > Metazoa > Arthropoda > Malacostraca > Amphipoda > Caprellidae > Caprella > Caprella mutica. The sequence goes on along the minus strand of CANNZV010007029.1, from coordinate 7,245 downwards.
TGACGGATGTATTTGTGGTTGGTGATGAAAAATTCACGCTTGGTTTTTTAGGTGCTAGTGGCGTAATTGGAGGTGCTGGCTATTTAAGCGCATTCTCTGATAGAGCAGTTGATTATGCAACTTCTGATCCACTTTTTATTGGAAATGGAACGGCAAAATTAGATTTATGTGAAGGAAACCCTGCTTATATTTCAATTTTAGATTCAGCAAGTTATGATTCTTTTCAATGGTATAAAGATGATATTTTAATTCCTGGTGAAGTTGATGATTCATTGGCAGTTACTAATGCTGGGGAGTACCAAGCTATTGCTACTTACTGTTCTTTACCATTAGAGACAACAAGTGTTATTGTTGATGAATTTGGATCCCCAGGTGAGCAAGGGTTTTCTAATATTTCTGTCCTTTATGAATTAGAAACGTTTGACGGGTTTACAAATGGTAGTAATATAGTTGACTGGGACGAACAAAGTAAAGACTTTAATACAGCAACGGCAGTTACTAACGGACCAAGCGTCAATACTATTAGGTATAATCTGCCTGGTTTTCATCCAATTCCGTATTTTGATGAGTCAAATTCTGAATATGTAAAAAGCTTGAACCCAATAAGTAATTTAAATGGCTCAAACGAATATTCATTCTTTGTTGTATTAAAAGATTCGAACGGAACTGATGGCTATCCAGTAATTAATTTTGAAAATTCAACAACTGGTCCGAAAATAATTAAAACAACGAGTGGTTATCGTTTTTCACAAGAAATACTATCGAGTGGTGGACCAATTACAGCGGATGTTAGTACTGATACTGATGAGTTTATATTGTTGTCATGCGTAAGTAATGGAACTACAGTTGAACTTTATGCGAACGGTAAAAAAGGACCTGTCAATTTTGGAAATACAACATCTAATACGTTAGATATTGGTGGGAGTTTGATATTGGGCGGTAATTACGAAGGTGCTGGACAGTTTTTTAATGGGTTCATTGCTGAAATTATTATTTTCGATACAACATTACTTCCGGCTGACCGTCAAATTGTAGAAACCTATTATGGGGTGAAGTATGGTATTACTTTCGACCCGACAAATGATGAAGTAGGTATCAATGATGGGGATTATGTGTCAAATAATGGAACAATTGTTTGGGATTATTCCGCTAATTCAGATTATCACAATAGTATTTCTGGAATTGGATTAGATGAATGTGGACGGTTAAGACAATGGCAAAATGAGACTAATTTAAATGACGATTTTGTTGCAATTGGAATAGGCGAAATTTCAGAAACTGCAGGTTCAAACCCAAATTCTTTTGCAAATGACAATACCTATTTTTTATGGGGAAGAAATACGGAAGCTTTTGACTCTAATGGCGAAACTGATTTTGGTATAACAACTAATAGTGAATTAATAGAACAACGTGTGGCAAGAGTCTGGAAAACTCAAGAATCTGGTTCAGTTGGTTCTTTAAGAATTCAATTTGATTTAGGGTCTAATGGTGTCGCAAGTTTTGATTTAGCTGATACAAGATTGTTGGTTGATACTGATGATGTGTTTGCAAGTGGAGCCTTGTCTGTCAGTCCTACTTCTTATGATAATGCAACAGGTATTGTGAATTTTGATCATGATTTTGTTTCAGGGTCAGGCTTTTTCTTTTCTTTAGGAACTGTAGATTATATTAATACCCCTTTGCCAATTGAATTGATTTATTTTGAAGTGGAGAACGTTGAAGAAAATGTAAATGTTCAATGGGAAAGTTCTTCCGAAACAAACAATGCGTATTATACAATCGAAAAATCAATAGATGGTGTTAATTGGATTTTAGTTGATCATATAAATGGGGCAGGGAATACGTCTGAGAAACAAGTTTATAGTTATTTAGATAAGAATCCTTTTCAAGGTTTATCATATTACCGATTAAGTCAGACTGATTTTGATGGAAGTGTTAATTATTTGGGTGTTAAAAGTGTATTTGTTAGTGAGAATTCTGAATTGTCAATCAATGTATATCCAAATCCTACTTCTGATGTAGTATACATCCAAACAAATATAAAGGTGAGTGGAGACATCAAGATAAGAAATAGTGCAGGGCAATTGGTTTATTCAAATGAAATTAATCAACAAGATTTATTATCTTTAAATCTGTCACATCTTTCAACAGGAATCTATTTTATTAAAATTTCATATGGTAATCAGTCGGTTAGAAAAAAAATAATTATTAATTAGCTCAAAAATAGACGTAAAGTCTCGTTAGAAATAACTATATTTATAATATGAGACGATTATTGTTCTTTTTTGTGTTTTTTATATTTTCTTTTAAAGGAATTTCACAATATGACACTTTGCATTATTTACCACCGGTTTACGTAAGTGATGCCATTAAAACAGCAACTAATTCTTGTCGCGACCATTATTTAATTCTTTCCACAATTGAATCTTCTGTCTTTCCAGTCACAATAGAAAGAGGAGATGGTGTCTTATTTTCTGATTACGTTATTCAAACAGGTTCTCAAGTATCAACCGGTGTGTTCAATCTTTCAAGAAGTACACCAATTAAATTAAAATTTAATAATACTGGGTATAATGTCGAAAATATTATCAGTTTAGATAGTTTGAATAGAACGTTGAGTATCGGTGGATATATTCTATCGGCACCAGAACCGTTTTTTGTGAATGTAAGGCATATTTCTTCAGCTCAAGGTGCCTCCTTAAGTTGTAAAGGAACCACAGCATTAGGTACTAATTTTTATGCTGGTTTTCAAGCTGGTGTAAATGGGAGTTCATCTGTAAGATCATATGCTAGTCATTTTATTTCTATAATGGCAACTCAAAATAATACGAATATAACAATAGATGGATTTAAACCTGGGGTAACATTCTATGGCCAACCTAATTCAGGAAGTCCTTCAACAGCACAAACCATTACAATTCCACTAAATGCAGGTGAATCATATGTGATAGCTCAATCACTAGATTCTATGTTTTTAAATTCATGCATAATGGATGATTATAATGGGATACATATTTCATCTGATAAAGATATAGTTGTTAATACCGGATCTTGGTTAAGTGTTTCAAATAGTAGTTCACGTGATATTGGAATTGACCAAATAGTCCCTTCGAGTTTTGCAGGTGAAAAATATGCCCTTGTAAAAGGTAATAATACTTCCAATAGTTCATTATATGAAAAAGTTATTATAATTAGTACACAAACAGGTACAACCAATTTAACTTTTGGAGCTGGTACAGGAGTTACTTTGAATGGAGCAGGAGATTATGTTGTTATTTCTACTAATACATATTGGAAGAATGCCTCCGCTGTGGCAACAGGTTCAAGCGCTCATAGAAATATGGCTATCACATCTGATCAACCAATTTTAGTATATCAAACTTTATTTGGCGGAACAGGTGCCAATACCAGTAGTATGAATATGATTCCTCCATTAGCTGAATGCATTGGCTCAGATTCTATTTATATTCCAGATGCCGAACAGTTCGGAAATTCAACTTTATTAACAATTACTAGTCCAACGACTTCAACCATATTAATTAAAGATGAATCTAACAATCTACTTTTAACTATACCGCCAAGTACCGAAAATTTACCTGGTACTATTATTACTGACTTTAGAACAACTTCTTATAGTATACCGAATTCAGTAACAGATGTTTTTGTAGTAGGTGATGAAAAATTTACTTTAGGTTTTTTAGGGGCAAGTTCTGCCGTTGGAGGTGCTGGTTATATGAGTGCTTTTTCTGACCGATCGGTTGAATATACCAGTACAGATCCTTTGTTTGTCGGTAATGGGACCGCTAAACTTGACCTTTGTGAAGGCAATCCAGCATATATCTCTATAGCAGATTCAGCAAGTTATGATTCCTTTCAGTGGTATAAAGATGAAGTTTTAATTCCTGGAGAAACTGATGATACGTTAGTTGTAACCAACCCTGGACAATATAAATCTATTGCTACTTATTGTTCATTACCATTGGAATCTTCTAATCTAATTGTAGATGAATATGGCTCTCCTGGAGAGCTAGGTTTTTCCAATATTTTAGCTTTATATGAACTAGAAACTTTTAATGGATTTAGCCATGGTAGTAATATAGTTGATTGGGACGAACAAAGTAAAGATTTTAATACAGCAACGGCTGTTACTAATGGCCCAAGCGTTAATACAGATAAATACAATTTACCTGGTTTTCATCCAATACCGTATTTTGATGCTTCAAATTCTGAGTATGTTAAAAGTTTAAACCCAATTAACAATTTAAATGGTTCCAATGAATATTCTTTCTTTATTGTTTTAAAAGATTCAAATGGTACAGATGGGTATCCTGTTGTTAATTTTGAAAATTCAACTACTGGACCGAAAATTATTAAAACAGCAAGTGGTTACCGATTTTCTCAAGAAATACTGTCGAGTGGAGGACCAATTACGGCAGATGTGAGTACTAATACGGACGAGTTTATAATATTGTCGTGTGTTAGTGATGGAGCCACAGTTGAGCTATATGCTAATGGTAAAAAAGGACCAGTAGATTTTGGAAATACAACTTCGAATACTTTGGATATAGGAGGCGAATTTATTTTAGGAGGAAATTACGAAAGTTCAGGACAGTTCTTTAATGGTTTCATAGCTGAAATCATCATTTTTGACACAACTTTACTCCCTGCTGATAGACAAATTGTGGAAACCTATTATGGAGTGAAGTATGGAATAACATTTGATGCGACTGATGATGAAGCTGGTATTAATGATGGAGATTATGTGTCTAATAATGGAGCAATTGTTTGGGATTATTCTGCAAATTCTGATTATCATAACAGTATCTCTGGAATTGGTTTAGATGAGTGTGGAAGACTTAGACAATGGCAAAATAAAACCAATTTAAATGATGATTTTGTAGCTATTGGCTTAGGCGAAATTTCTGAGACTGTTGGTGATAATCCAAATTCACTTTCAGTTGATAATACCTATTTTATATGGGGAAGAAATACTGAGGCTTTCGATTCACAAGGTGAAACAGATTATGGTACAACCACAAATGGTGTATTAATTGAACAACGTGTGGCTAGAGTATGGAAGACTCAAGAATCTGGTACTGTTGGTTCTTTAAGAATTCAATTCGATTTAGGGTCTAATGGTGTCGCAAGTTTTGATTTGGCCGATACCAGATTGTTAGTTGATACTGATGATACGTTTGCTACCGGCGCTTTTGCTATTAGTCCAACATCATATGATAATTCGACTGGGATAGCGAATTTTGATCATGATTTTGTGGTAGGGACTGGTTTTTTCTTTACGCTAGGAACAATTGACTTTGTTACAACACCACTTCCAGTTGAATTAACCAATTTTGAAGTTGAAAATGTAAATGAAAATGTTGAAGTGAATTGGGAAAGTGCATCTGAAATAAATAATGCGTATTATACAATCGAAAAATCAATAGATGGTATTAATTGGATTTTAGTTGATCATATAAATGGGGCAGGGAATACGTCTGAGAAACAAGTTTATAGTTATTTAGATAAGAATCCTTTTCAAGGTTTATCTTATTACCGATTAAGTCAGACTGATTTTGATGGAAGTGTTAATTATTTGGGTGTTAAAAGTGTATTTGTTAATGAGAATTCTGAATTGTCAATCAATGTATATCCAAATCCTACTTCTGATGTAGTATACATCCAAACAAATATAAAGGTGAGTGGAGACATCAAGATAAGAAATAGTGCAGGGCAATTGGTTTATTCAAATGAAATCAATCAACAAGATTTATTATCTTTAAATCTGTCAAATCTTTCAACAGGAATCTATTTTATAGAAATTGCTTATGCTAATCAATCTATCCGTAAGAAGTTATTTGTTCAATAAAATAGACTAGGTCTTCACTATTTTTATTTGGTGAGAAATCCCTTTAGAATGGCTGTAAAAATCGAGTATATGATCATTGAAATCAATTTCTATTCGTTTTCCGTGGATTGTATATAATTCGACTATTTGAATTTCTTTTGAAGTTTCTATTCTAAGAAAATTAGAGACAGGGTTAGGGTATAAGTTAAAATATTCTGTTCCCAAATTAGTATCTTCATTAGTTAGGAAAAAAGGAGAGTCGCATGTAATACCGTTATATGTTTTACCGGAATAGAAACCCGAATTGTATACACCTACTCCATCAGATTGAGAATAACAAGTGACATGAAATGAACCTATATTTGAAAAATAATAAGCATTAGTTGAAGAACTATGTCAATTATCGAAACAGTCACTATTTATTGCAACTGGATAGAAACCATTTGAATAAATTTCTGACCTATAACCACATGTCTGATTAAAATAAATTTTCATCATTTTGCTTCCAAAGTTTTCATAATAAAATTCCTCACGTACAGTGAAGTAATTTCCACATTACTTAAATTAATAATTGTATGAAGAGTGTCAATAGTTAAGGTAGTAAACGGAGGATCAATGTTTATATTTCCAAAAAACTTATAAATTGTTGATCTTATCATTTGAGTAAATCATTTGCCAATTTTGGCTTAAAAGAACACTGCTACTAAATATAATACTAATCGTTAGGAATACTTTATAAAAAGGATTCATTAATAAATGATTTTAATTTCAATAAAATACATGAAAAATATAAATAAATGGTTGGAATTATTAAAATAAAAAAGCACACCCATAAATGAGTGTGCTTTTTCTATAGAAATTTAATTCTTAATTAAGCGTTACTAGTTGCTTTTGGAGCTGCGGCTAAAATATCAGCATTCGCATTGTCGGCAAACTGTTTGAAGTTATTGACAAACTGGTTAGCTAAATTATTTGCTTTTTCATCATAAGCAGCCTTGTCATTCCAAGTGTTTTTAGGACTTAGAATTTCGGTTGGAACACCTTCACATTCGTTTGGCATAGCTAATCCAAATACTTCGTGATTAGTGTAAGAAACATTGTCTAATTTTCCTTCTAGAGCTGCAGTAATCATAGCTCTTGTGAATCTTAATTTAATTCTTTCACCTGTGCCGTATTCACCACCAGACCATCCAGTGTTAATTAACCAAACTTTCACATTGTGTTTTTCCATTCTAGACCCTAACATCTCAGCATATTTAGTTGGGTGTAAAGGTAGGAATGGAGCGCCAAAACATGCAGAGAATGCTGTTTGAGGTTCATTAATTCCAGCTTCAGTTCCAGCTACTTTTGCAGTATATCCTGAAATGAAATGGTACATTGCTTGTCCAGGTGTTAATTTC